>CP144699.1:31594717-31618547 GCA_036885675.1 Vigna mungo
TCTATATCACTCTAGTTTTTTTATGATGACAACACATTGCTTAATAACACGCATATGTTGTTGCTGTATTAGATTTTCTTATGCTGGTTTATTGATATATCTGTGGAACATGTTTATATGATGTATTGATGTGTGAATGCATATATATTAAGCTTGTACATGTTACACCATTTCTGGATGCATTGCACATGTTTTAAAGCATGAAAACCACAAGCACTTTATGAACTTATCACTGTTGAACAAAACTATAGTGAAGTTGACTCCATTGTTAATAGATTCGACTATGCTAAAATCTTTGGACAGATTTTGGGAATCAGTGCTTCGTGAGATTTTGAGAAGGAAAGAATTTCAAAATGTTTTTACATGTTGAAGTCGACTATGTGCACAACATATTCGACTGTTTTAGTTATCTGTTTTGAAATTTTGTTATGCTCTTGCTCTATAAGGGCTATATTTTCAAAAGTTAGTTGAGCATTTATTAGTTGGTCAACTGTATTAAATGAGTTTTTATTTTGGTTGACTGTATGCTACCAGTTTGACTGAACTGTTATAACTATCATAACCCAGTCGACTGGATTAGTAGCATATTCGACTAAGAGACTGTTTGTTAAATAAAAAACTATAAATAGCCTGAACACGAATCTGTTCAAAGACTTTTGATGATCTAACAAATTCATTTCTGTTTCAGATTGATATCTCTGGTTTTTAGAGCTCCAAGAATTCTCCAAGAAGACGGTGGTGATCTTTCTTGAAAGAGATTCAGTTGAAAATGAGACTTATTATTATTCTCAAATCATCTATTTGTAATAATCTAGTTCTCCTAAAAAGGGAAATAGGGAAACTAGGAAACCTAGGAAAAAATAAAATAAAATAAAATATTATGTATCTATTTCCTCTAATTAGGAAGATTCTATAAATATTATCCCATATTACAACACTCCCCCTCAAGTTGGTAAATGAATATCAATCATTCCCAACTTGCCTACAAGATCTTGGAATCTACTCGGAGGAAGCCCTTTTGTGAAAATATCTGCTATTTGAAGTTCTGTAGGAACATGAGTTGTAATCACAAAACCTCTGTCAAGATTATCTTTGATGAAATGTCTGTCAATTTTAATGTGTTTGGTTCTGTCATGTTGTACAGGATTATGGGCTATGCTCATAGCAGACTTATTGTCACAGTGTAGTTGCACCGGGTGCTCCACTCTGACTTTCAGATCATCCAAGATGATTTTCATCCAGAGTCCTTCACACATTCCTTGAGCAAGGGCTCGAAATTCAGCTTCTGCACTAGAACGAGATACTCTATCTTGCTTTTTGCTTCTCCATGTTACCAAACTATTTCCAAGAAATACACAATACCCAGAAGTAGATTTTCTGTCAGTAATAGAACCTGCATAGTCAGCATCAGTATATATCTTCATATTCAATGTCTCTTCCCTTTTGAATAATAGCCCCTTTCCTGGACTTGACTTCAAGTATTGGAGAATTTTTTCAACTGCTTGCATATGTCTCTCTCTTGGATCATGCATAAATTGGCTCACTACACTAACTGCATAAGCAATGTCTAGTCTTGTGTGTGATAGATAAATCAATTTTCCCACCAATCTCTGATATTGGGCCTTCTCTACAGGAGCACTTTCTTCACTTCCAATTCTGTGATTCTGTTCTATAGGAACAGTTGAGGTTCTACATCCCAACTTTCCTGTTTCTTTGAGGAGATCAAGTACATATTTCCTTTGGGAGATGAAAATTCCATTCTTGGAGTAGGCAACCTCTATCCCAAGAAAATATTTGAGTTTTCCTAGGTCTTTCATTTCAAATTGAGCTGCCAATTTTTCTTTTAATGCCAATTTTTCTGTTTCATCATCTCCTGCAATAATCATATCATCCACATAGACAAGCAATAGAGTGAGTTTACCTGTAGTGGAGTGCTTTATGAATAAAGTATGATCTCCTTGGCTTTGTCTGTATCCCAGGGAAACCATTGCTTTTGTAAATCTTCCAAACCATGCTCTAGGGGATTGCTTAAGACCATACAATGCTTTCTTCAGGAGACATACCTTGTTTCTTTCATTTTTCACTTCAAAACCTGGGGGAATCTCCATATACACTTCCTCATCTAGATCTCCGTGAAGAAAGGCATTCTTCACGTCCAGCTGGTGTAAGTCCCATCCAAAATGGGCAGCCAAAGCGAGAATAACTCGAGCTATATTCATCTTTGCCACTGGGGCAAATGTCTCCTCATAATCAATCCCATATGTTTGGGTATATCCTTTTGCCACCAATCTAGCTTTATATCTTTCTATTGTCCCATCTGCCTTATGTTTCACTGTGAATATCCATCTACACCCTACTGCCTTCTTGTCTCTTGGCTTATCAACAATCTCCCAAGTTGAATTTCTTTCTAATGCATTCATCTCTTCTTTCATGGCTTGATTCCAATGTTCAAGTTTCATGGCCTCTTGGATTGAGGTAGGAATTTCTGTGGCATCAATGGCAGCAATAAAACTTTTGTGCTTATCAGAGAGATTGTTAGTGCAAACATACTGAGAAATAGGATATTTAGCACATGATCTTCTTCCCTTTCTCAATGCAATGGGTAAATCCTCAATAATACTTACCTCCTCCTCATTGATATCTTCAGGGATCCTCACCTCCGGATCAGACAATTTTTCTTGCTCTAGAGTCGAAGTGGGTTGTTCTCTTCTTGCATACTTTTTGCCAAAAAATTTGTCTTCTTCTTCTTCCTCACTGTGGACTATGGTAACCTCATTGCTTAGGTCTTGGGCATCCTGCAAAGACAAACATGGTAATGACAAGAAGGAGAGTTCATCCACTTCAAGTGCTTTCTCCCCCTGAAGTGATGGACTGACATAAAAGGATTTTGTTTCATGAAAGGTGACATCCATGGTAATAAAGACGCGACGACTCTGAGGATGATAACATTTGTACCCTTTTTTATTAGAAGGATACCCAATAAAGACACATTTAAGAGCTCTAGGATCTAATTTACCACGGTTAGGAGGATGAGAGTGAACAAAAACAACACACCCAAAGACTCGACTTGGTAGACTCGTTATTAGGGAAGAAGAAGGAACAAAAGACAATAGAGACTCTATAGGACTAATGTCATTTAAGATACGAGTGGGTAACCTGTTGATGAGATATGTGGCAGTTAACACAGCTTCTCCCCAATAATTTTTTGGAACAGACATTTGAAAAGAGCTCTAGTTACCTCAAGAAGATGACGATTCTTTCTTTCAGCAACCCCATTTTGTTGAGGGGTGTTAACACAGGTTAGTTCATGAACAATACCATTATGAGACAAAAAATTGAGAAATTCATGATTCACATATTCAGTACCATTATCAGATCTAATTCTTTTGATATTTTTTCCAAATTGAGTTTGGACAAGACGGAAAAAATTAACAAAAATTTGAAAAACTTCAGATTTATTTTTCATAAGGTATGTCCACGTGACACGAGTACAATCGTCAATGAAGGTAACGAACCATTTGGCTCCGGAAATAGAATCTATGACAGGACCCCAAACATCAGAGTGAATTAAATCAAATGGAGAAATACTCTTTTTATTACTAATAGGATAAGAAGCACGATGGTGTTTTGACAATTGACAAATATCACAATTAAAAGACTCAACAGACTCCTTTGTAAACAAATGGGGAAACAAGGACTTGATAAGACTAAATGACGGATGTCCAAGCCTCTGATGATGTAACCATATTTGAGATTTTGCCCACGTCTCAGATGTAGCTTGTTGACTCATGATCTGTGTGTTGCTTTGGTCATCAAACTCTAAAAAATACAACCCACTTTGCTCCTTAGCAGTTAAAATCTTCTTCCCTGTGGCAAGGTCCTGAAAAACACAATAAGTTGGAAAAAATATTACCGAACAATTTAAATCCTTTGTGAGTTTTTGCACAGAGATAAGACTATTAGCTAATTGAGGAACATGTAAAACATCCTTCAATATAATAGAGGAGTCCAAAAATATATTCCCAGAGCCGCATACAGGTATACCCTGACCATTTGCAACTGTAATAAGTTGCTCTTTATTGCTCTTGTCATATGAGTCGAAATACCCACTAAAAGGTGTCATATGATCAGTTGCACCCGAATCAAGGAACCAAATACCTTGAGACACATGATCAACAGTATTGAGACAAATCTTACCTTTTATGGACAGAGTACATGATCCAGAAGGCTTACTCATTGATGCATTCATTGCTTCCAAGCGCTCGAGTTTCTCCTTATAATCTTTCATATCAAGATCTGGTGATGGTGGTGGTGGATTAGATTGGGACGGACTAGATTGGTTGATGACTTCCCATTCTGAGGTAGTATGATGTACCCATTTTTTAGTAGGCCTTTTGTTGCTTCCCATGCGCTCGAGAACATTCTTTCTTCCATGGAGTTTGAAGCATATTTCCTTGGTATGTCCAGATTTTTTACAGTATGAACAATAGTCTCCATGAGTACCCTTTTCAAACGTTTTTCCCGCAGCATTTGTTCCCTTGTGGACTCCCTTTCCACTTGTCATGGCAGAGCCTGTGTTAGAGATCCCTCCATGAAGCATGACAGATCTCCAAGTTTCTTCTCCTTTTACCATAAAAAAAACTTCTGACAAGGGTGGTAATTTTTCTCTTCCATAAATTTGAACCTGGATTGGGTCGTACTCATGATTAAGGCCCTGGAGAAATTTAAAGATTCTTTCCCCTTCAATGAATTTAGCAAGAATGGCAGCATCTGTTTTACAGATCTTCATTGCTTGGATCTGATCGAGTTGCATCCAAAGGCCATTCAGGATCCCGTAATATTCTGATACGGAAAGGGAGCCTTGTGTTGTAGTAAATATCCTATTCTTGAGATCATGGGTAGCAGCAAGATTCTTTTTTAAAGAGAAAGTACTCTGTAAATCATCCCATATTTCTTTAGCAGAAGAATGAAACATATAATTTTTCCTTATCTCGGGAGCCATGGATTGCCATATCCAAGTCATAATTAATGAATCTTCATTATCCCAAATTGAAAAATTTTTGTCTTCTGGTGTTGGTCCTCCTCCATGTATATGATCAAGTTTTGAGCGACTCTTGAGAATTCTCAAAATAAATTGGCTCCATTGTAAGTAATTCTGACCATCCAACCATGAGGTATTTCCTATATTTGGTAGGTCATTGTGTACCCCCAAACGAATACTTTTTTCGTCAGACATCCCGTACCCAAGAAAAAAGAGCAAAAACTTCAAACTCAGATATACTCAAATAAAGGCCAAATGGGTCGTTACCAACCCTAAGAACAGAAACAGGACGCTCCGGCGACCTTTCTGTGACAGCGATGGTGAATGGGTTTCACCGAGAAAGAAGGAGCAAACGAAAAAGTCAGATATACTCAAATACAGTCCAAATGAGTCGTCACCGACCCTACCAATGGACTCAGGGGCCTCTGGCGACCCTGTCTGTGACGGCGGCGGCGAGTGGGTCTCGCCGGAGGTAGGCGCGTGGGCTACACGCGCCGGCGACGGTGGCGGCGCGTGGCGGCTCCGTTCACGGAGCGACTTCCAGCTCTGTGATCGTCGGTGTTGGGCGCACCTTTCTGCCCTATCGACAACCCCAACCGGCGACGGCGGCAGCGGTGGTGGTCGGACAGTGGCGGCGGTGCGGCTTGTTGCAGCGGAATCTAGCCCCTAAGATCAGGAGCTCTAACACCAAGTTGAAAATGAGACTTATTATTATTCTCAAATAATCTATTTGTAATAATCTAGTTCTCCTAAAAAGGGAAATAGGGAAACTAGGAAACCTAGGAAAAAATAAAATAAAATAAAATATTATGTATCTATTTCCTCTAATTAGGAAGATTCTATAGATAGTATCCCATATTACAACAGATTCAAAGGGAGACTGACAACGCACACATTGCTTGATCATACTAACAATAATAATAATAAAAATAATAATCAATAATAATAATAATAATCTGAATATTAATAATAATAATAATAACAACAATAATAATAAAAACCATAATAATAAAAAGAATAATAATAACAGTAACAATACTAATAACAACAAGAATAATAATAATAATAAAAGTAATAATAATAATAATAATAATAATAACAATAATAATAATAATTATAATAACAACAACAACAATAATAAAAAAATAATAATAAGAATAAGAATAAGAATAATAATAAGTACCTGTCGTGGTGCAATATTTTTCCAAAACCTTTCTATAAAACATTTATGAAAGATAACAATCTTTTTCAATTAAAATTGCGGAAGCTAAATATAATCATAAATATTGTTTAGAAATCTCAAAATATGACTTTTACATATATATGCCAAACCGGAAAAACTTTTAAATAATAGATGTGAATAAAAAATCCCCGAACATAACATCCCAACTCTCGCCAGCTACTCAAATCCGATCTTATCTGCACACCATCTACTCCCGTACAAGTACGATCATCGTAGGTGGAAACCACAACCATAACTTTCAGGGTGAGCAACCAGAAATATCATAACACACATTACACAATAATCATATTAACTATAAAGTATATATAAGCATACAACATATTCCATCACAACATTAAAATCATAACCAATCCATTCATGACCAATGTCGTTTCCTTATACTGTGTCGTCATGACCTGTTATCACTAACAGGTACTTGTTCCTCAACAAGGCAATTCGAGTCATCTTCCATCGCAACTTCCGACCTATCTCCCCGACCTTTCGAAAAGCCTTTTGGGCGAGACATCTACCTCCCCGCGCAGAAGGAAGTGACACTCGAATCACTATCCCTTAAACGAGAGTCCAACACATCACATTTTTATCGTAGCGCAATACGAAAAGCTCAAACATGGCCGACGACAATACAAGGAAATATCATAGCTTCATGTTCACGAATACATATTTCCAAATTTGGATTAGTACCTAAGCCCGAATGGACGAGGAGTTGAGGCTGAAGGGCCGAACACTTGATGCCAGATTTTGGTTAAGTACCTATGAGGCTGAATGGCCAAGTAATTGAGGCTGAAGGGCCGAATAACTGTTGCCAAATTTGGCTAAGTACCTAAGGCCGAATTGCTGAGAAGTTGAGGCCGAGTGGCCAAGCAATTGATGCCGAAAGCCCGAATACCTGTTGCAAAATTTGGCTAAGTACCTAATGCCGAATGGTAGATGAGTAAAGGCCGAAGGGCCGAACAATTGATGCCAGATTTGGCAAAGTCCCTGTGAGGCCGAATGGCAAAGCAATTGAGGCCGAAGGGCCTAATACCTGTTGCCAAATTTGGCTAAGTACTTAAGGCCGAATGGCCGTGGAGTTGAGGCCGAAGGGTCGACACTTGATGCCATATTTGGCTAAGTACTACTAAGGCCGAAAGGGCGAGCAGTTGAGGCCGAATGCCCGAATACCTGTTGTAAATTTGGCTAAGTACCTGTCACACCGAATGGCCGAGCAGTTGAGGCCGAAGGGCCGAATACCTGTTGCCAAATTTGGCTAAGTACCTGAGGCGGAATGGCCGAGGAATTGAGGCCGAAGGGCCGAACACTTGATGCCAGATTTAGCTAAGTACCTATGACGCCAAATGACCGAGGAGTAGAGGCCGAATGGCCAAGGAATTGAGGCCGAAGGGCCGAATACCTGTTGCCAAATTTGTATAAGTACCTAAGACCGAATGGCCGAGGAGTTGAGGCCGAAGGGCCGAACACTTGATGCCAGATTTTCCTAAGTACCTGTGAGGCCGGATGGGCAAGAAATTGAGGCCGAAGGGCCGAATACCTTTTGCCAAATTTGGGTAAGTTCCTAAGGCCGAATGGCGGAGGAATTGAGGCCGAAGGGCCGAACACTTGATGCTAGATGTGGCTAAGATCCTGTGAGGGCGAATGACCGAGCAGTAGAGGCCGAATGGCCAAGCAATTGAGGCCGAAGGGCCGAATACCTGTTGCCAAATTTTGATTAGTACCTAAGCCCGAATGGCCGAGGAGTTAACGTCGAAGGGCTGAACACTTGATGCTAGATTTGGCTAAGTACTTGTGAGGCCGAATGACGAAGCAGTTTAGGTCGAATGGCCAAGCAATTGAGGCTGAAGGGTCGAATACCTGTTTCCAAATTTGGCTAAGTACCTAAGGCCGAATTGCCGATGAATTAAATTCGAAGGGCCGAACACTTTATGACAGATTTGGCTAAGGACCTGTAAGGGCGAATGCAGAGCAGTAGAGGCCGAATGGCCAAGCAATTGAGGCCGAAGGGCCGAATACATGTTTCCAAATTTGGATTAGTACCTAAGCCCGAATGGACGAGGAGTTGTGGCTGAAGGGCCGAACACTTGATGCCAGATTTGGCTAAGTACCTGTGAGGCTGATTGGCCAAGTAATTGAGGCTGAAGGGCCGAATAACTGTTTCCAAATTTGGCTAAGTACCTAAGGCTGAATTACCGAGAAGTTGAGGCCGAGTGGCCAAGCAAGTGATGCCGAAGGCCCGAATAGATGTTGCAAGATTTGGCTAAGTACCTAAGGCCGAATGACAGATTAGTTGAGGTCGAAGGGCCGAACAGTTGATGCCAGATTTTGAAAAGTACCTGTGAGGCCGAATGGCAAAGCAATAGAGGCCGAAGGGCCTAATACCTGTTGCCAAATTTGGCTAAGTACCTAAGGCCGAATGGCCATGGAGTTGAGGTCGAAAGGCTAAGTACCAGTAAGGCCGAAAGGGCGAGCAGTTGATGCCGAATGGCAAAGCGATTGAGGACGAAGGGCCGAATACCTGTTTCCAAATTGGGCTAAGTACTTAAGGCCGAATGGCCGAGGAGATGAGGCCGAAAGGCCGAATACCTGTTGCAAATTTGGCTAAGTACCTATCACACCGAATGGCCGAGCAGTTGAGGCCGAAGGGCCGAATACTTGTTGCCAAATTTGGCTAAGTAGCTAAGGCCGAATGGCTGAGGAGTTGAGGCCGAAGAGCCGAATATCTGTTGCCAAATTTAGCAGAGTACCTAATGCCGAATGGCCGAGGAATTGAGGCCGAAGGGCCAAACACTTGATGCCGAATTTGGCTAAGTACCTTAACCTTAGGGAATTTTGGAGCTTTGGAAGTGTTTTGGGAACAAGTGTGGTCTTCTTGGGGATTCAGATGAATTGGCTAGATGGTTCCTCTTCTTGTTTTGTTTTGTAAATATGTTGTGTATCTTGTCTCTTAGAGTTATGTTCTGAAAAGAGAGAAAAGAAAAGAGACAAGATGAAAAAAAAATACATAAAAATGAGAAAAAAAAAGTATTGTGAACAATGGAGTCAAGAAGAGGATTGAATTAGAGGTTTTGGGTGTGATTTGACTGTGTTTACACTTGTTTCCCATTGCTCCTCTATTTCTTTTGGTTTGTAGCTTCTTATCCATATTATATCCTCCCTTGTCCTTGGCCCCGTTACAACCATGAAAAGACCTTTTGATTTGAACATGCATACATGTTTCGAGTGTTGATATTAGAGGCTTGCCAAGTCTATTTGTGTTTGCTTTCTTGAGTGCATTGAGTGACATTGATTTACCTTAAACACTTGAGAGAAACACTGATTGTGTGCATCTATGAGGCTCTGTTGCTTTTGATTCACCTCTTGAATTGATTGATCATTTTGTCATTCTTGAATTGCTTGGATGATTTCATGAGTATCTGCTTTCACTGATTCTGTGTTAGATGTTGTCTACTTCCTTTCTTTGTCCATATTTCTTGAGGACAGTAATTCTGTTTCTTTCCTTATCAGTCTTTGTTGTCTGTCTGTTGAGTCCGTGTCACTTCCTGATGTCCGTAGAACTGTTCCCTGGTTTTCGCCTTGGTTTTGCCCAGGAGTGCAAAAGACTAAGTGTGGTCTATTTTGATGATTCGATATTTTATTGATTTCACTTAGTTTATTGTGCTAGAATTAATCAGGGAATTGTGCTTAATTGTCCGGTATTTTCCCGTTTTTCCTAATCATGCTTAATTTGACCGAAAATTCTAATTTTAATTAATTTGAATTTTCTGAGCTAATTATTTGCATTATTGTTTTCAGGGAAAATTTTGGAAACACAATTTGGGACATTTGGAGGACACCAAATAATTCAAGACTCTTGTCATAGACATTTCAAATTTAATTATTTTGAAACTTAGTAGTCTAGAGAGTTTTTAATTAAATTTGTAAACATTGGGCCAATATTTGGCAAAATAGTTTGAGCCCATTTAGGAAACATGACATGGCACCTAGGGTTTTGCAAAGAGGTGGACCCCACACCCATTAAAAGGTGACACACGGCCTTCAACAATTTCCTCTTAGCCGTCACATAATTGAAGGTGTTGCAACGTTATATTGAGAAGATACTCTCAGAATTTTTGGCTAGCAGAGGCGTCACTTTCTTTTTGCAAGGCCTAAACCATATTTTCTCTAAAAAATACTGTTTTTAGGTGACTTTGGTTGAAAAATTGAAACCAGCCGTCATTTTCTTTGGGCTGCTGCCGCCACTCATTCTCACTTGAGAGAATTGGCTGGGACGCACTTGCATTGGGATGTTCAGCTGCTGCAAGCGGAGGAGAGGTGCTGGTTCAAATTTTCTTTGAAGAAGGGACATTAATTTTTTTTCCTCTTTTAGCTAGTGCATTTACGTTTTTTTTTATTAGAGTGAAGGAATGGTGATGGATTAAGTTGTGCTTTTCTTATAGAGTAAAGAAACGGTGATTCAACTTCTTTCAATGAGAAGCTTCATTTCCGGTTTTGGGCAGTGCACACGCTGACTCTCATTTTCTTTTAAGGGTATTAATATTTTTCATTTAGAAAGCAAAAATTTACTTTAGCTTTGAAAGCTGCTGCAAGTGCCACGGCCTACACATGCTATTTTTATTTGGATTCATCTTTCAATTGAAACTCACGGTGCTTGAATCTTTGAAGCATACAACACATTATTATCTTTGCTTTATTTTGATAAAAGTTTATTCCAAAAAGTTGTTACGGTTCATAAATTTCTTTTCATTGGATTTTACTTATGCAAGCACACAGCTGCATTTTTATTCATGGAAGAAGACGTATTCAATTTTGCTTTGAACATTAGTCTAAAGCGTTGAATTTTGAAAGAATTACATGTGTTTTCCTTAAATGCGTTTTAGGTTCCTTTTGCTTAATTGTTGCATTTAATTTTATTCCAACATTGATTTTTTTAAATTTTTATTTTTTTTGTTATTCATTCTTGCATTTAAATTAGTTCACGTATCGTAGCATTGAATGTTTTATTCCAGTGTTTTCTTTTACTTTGATGTTGCCTATTCTGTTTGATTGTGTTAATTTAATTGCGATGTTAGCTTAGGTGAGGCAGGTTGGTCATTAGCAATATTA
Organism: Vigna mungo; assembly: GCA_036885675.1. Taxonomy (NCBI): domain Eukaryota; kingdom Viridiplantae; phylum Streptophyta; class Magnoliopsida; order Fabales; family Fabaceae; genus Vigna; species Vigna mungo. Next base: position 31,606,099 of record CP144699.1, read on the forward strand.
CTTTGTTTCCATGAGATTCTTGCACTTTAATTGTCATACTGCTGCTCTGATTCTACTCAATATTTAATCTGTTGTCTGCCTGCGATTAGATATACGCTTAGTTGCCTAATCGGTGTCAATTCTTTGCTTAGTTGATTAGACTGTATGGTGGATGACTGATTAAATTTGTGCATTGCATTCGCTTAGTCTGTAATTTTGAAGACCGAATTAGCCTTCGCTTAGTTGGGTGATTCGTGTCGGATTTGGATTAGAGTAGTGTGTACTTGTCGTTAATCTGTGATTGGAAGCATATTAATTAAGTTAATGACCAACCGTTTTTATTCTGTCTTTGAAACCATTTTTACATTTCTGTTGCATTTCTGTTTACATCCGAGTTTTGATTTTATTCATCTGCATTCACCAACTTTTCACAACCCCCCACCACTTCGTGTTAGACCTGATTCCGAACCGCAGTGGGTCCTTGAGAGACGACCTAGGAGTCACTTCCTAGCTATACTGCATTTCTAATTTGCAACCAAATTTGTCTAGGCTGCGACACCCATCAAGGGCCGCATACCTATTGCCAAATTTGGCTAAGTTCCTAAGGCCGAATGGCCGAAGAATTGAGGCCGAAGGGCCGAACAATTGATGATAGATGTGGCTAAGATCTTGTAAGGCCGAATGACCGAGCAGTAGCAGCCAAATAACCAAAAAATTGAGGCCGAAGGGCCGAATACCTGTTGCCAAATTTTGATTAGTACCTAAGCCCGAATGGCCGAGGAGTTGACGCCGAAGGGCCGAACACTTGATGTCAGATTTGGCTAAGTACCTGTGAGGACGAATGACCAAGTAATTAAGGCCGAAGGGCCGAATACCTATTGCCAAATTTGGCTAAGTACCTAAGGCCAAACGGCCGAGGAGTTGACGCCGAAGGGCCGAACACTTGATACATGTAAGGCCGAATAACGGAGCAGTTTAGGCCGAATGGCCATGAAATTGATGCCGAAGGGCCGAATACCTATTTCCAAATTTGGCTAAGTACCTAAGGACGAATGTCCGAGGAGATGAGGCCGAAGGGCCGAATCCTTGTTGCCAAATTTGGCTAAGTACCTAAGGCCGAATTGCCGATGAATTGAGGCCGAAAGGTCGAACACTTTATGACAGATTTGGCTAAGGACCTGTGAGGTCGAATGCCGAGCAGTAGAGGCCGAATGGCCAAGCAATTGAGGCCGAAGGGCCAAATACATGTTTCCAAATTTCGATTAGTACTTAAGCCCGAATGGACGAGGAGTTGAGGCTGAAGGGCCGAACACTTGATGCCAGATTTGGCTAAGTACCTGTGAGGCCGAATGGCCAAGTAATTGAGGCTGAAGGGCAGAATAACTGTTACCAAATTTGGCTACGTACCTAACACCGAATTGTTGAGAAGTTGAGGCCGAGTGGCCATGCAATTGATGCCGATGGCCCGAATACCTGTTGCAAAATTTGGCTAAGTACCTAAGGCCGAATGATAGATGAGTTGAGGTCAAAGGGCCGAACAGTTGATACCAGATTTGGCAAAGTACCTGTGAGGCCGAATGGCAAAGCAATTGAGGCCGAAGGGCCTGATACCTGTTACCAGATTTGGCTAAGTACCTAAGGCCGAATGGCCGTGGAGTTGAGGCCGAAGGGCCGAACACTTGATGCCAGATTTGGCTAAGTACTAGTAAGGCCGAAAGGGCGAGCAGTTGAGGCCGAATGGCAAAGCGATTGAGGACGAAGGGCGGAATACCTGTTGCCAAATTTGGCTAAGTACTTAAGGCCGAAAGGCCGAATACCTGTTGCAAATTTCGCTAAGTACATGTCACACCGAATGGTCGAGCAGTTGAGGCCGAAGGGCCAAATACCTGTTGCCAAATTTGGTTAAGTACCTAAGGCCGAATGGCCGAGGAGTTGAGGCCGAAGAGCCGAATATTTGTTGCAAAATTTGGCTAAGTACCTAAGGCCGAATGACCGAAGGGCCTAACACTTGATTCGAATTTTGGTAAGTACCTATGAGGACGAATGGCCGAGCAGTAGAGGCCGAATACCTGTTGCCAAATTTGGATAAGTACCTAAGCCCGAATGGCGAAGGAGTTGAGGCTGAAAGGCCGAACAGTTGATGGCAGATCTTCCTGAGTACCTGTGAGGCCGAATGGGCAAGTAATTGAGGCCGAAGGGCCGAATACCTGTTGCCAAATTTGGGCAAGTTCCTAAGGCCGAATGGCAGAGGAATTGAGGCCGAAGGGCCGAACACTTGATGCTAGATTTGGCTAAGATCCTGTGAGGCCGAATGGCCGAGCAGTAGAGGCCGAATTGCCAACCAATTGAGGCCGAAGATCCGAATACCTGTTGTCAAATTTAGATTAGTACCTAAGCCCGAATGGCCGAGGAGTTGACGCTGAAGGGTGGAACACTTTATGCTAGATTTGACTAAGTACCTGTGAGGACGAATGGCCAAGTAATTGAGGCCGAATACCTGTTGCCAAATTTGGCTAAGAACCTAAGGTCGAATGGCCGATGCGTTGAGGCCGAAGGGCCGAACACTTGAGCAGTTTAGGCCGAATGGCCAAGCAATTTAGGCCGAAGGGCCGAATACCTGTTTCCAAATTTGGCTAAGTACCGAAGGCCGAATGTCCGAGGGGATGAGTCCGAAGGGTCGAATCCTTGTTGCCAAATTTGGCTAAGTACCTAAGGCCGAATTGCCGATGAATTGAGGCCGAAGGGCCGAACGCTTTATGACAGATTTGACTAAGGACCTGTGAGGCCGAATGCCGAGCAGAAGAGGCCGAATTGGCAAGTAATTGAAGCCGAAGGGGCGAATACATGTTCCCAAATTTGGATTAGTACCTATGCCCGAATGGACGAGGAGTTGAGGCTGAAGGAGCGAACACTTGATGCCAAATTTGGCTAAGTACCTTTGAGGCCGAACGGCCAAGTAATTGAGGCTGAAGGGCCGAATAACTGTTGCCAAATTTGGCTAAATACCTAAGGCCGAATTGCTGAGAAGGTAAGGCCAAGTGGCCAAGCAATTGATGCCGAAGGCCCGAATACCTGTTGCAAAATTTGGCTAAGTACCTAAGGCAAAATGACAGATGAGTTGAGGCCGAAGGGCCGAACAGTTGATGCCAGATTTGGCTATCTAGCAGTAAGGCCGAAAGGGTAAGTAATTGAGGACGAATGGCAAAGCGATTGAGGACGAAGGGCCGAATAACTGTTACCAAATTTGGCTAAGTACTTAAGGCCGAATGGCCGAGGAGTTGAGGCCGAAATACCGAATACCTGTTGCTAATTTGGCTAAGTACCTGTCACACCGAATGGCCGAGCAGTTGAGGCCGAACAGCCGAATACCTGTTGCCAAATTTGGTTAAGTACCTAAGGCCAAATGGCCGACGAGTTGAGGCCGAAGAGCCGAATATCTGTTGCGAAATTTGGCTAAGTAGCTAAGGCCGAATGGCCGAGGAATTGGGACCGAAGGGCCGAACACTTGATGCCAGATTTGGCTCATTACCAGTAAGGTCAAAAGGGCGCGTAGTTGACGTCGAATGGCAAAGAGATTGAGGATAAAGGGCCGAATGCCTGGTTCCAAATTTGGAGATGTACTTAAGGTCGAATGGCCGAGGAGTTGAGGCTGAAAGGCCGAATACCTGTTGCAAAATTTGGCTAAGTACCGAAGGCCGAATGATCGAGGAATTGAGCCCGATAGGCCGAAGACTTGATGCCAAAGATGGCTAAGTACCTGTAAGGCCGAATGGCCGAGGAGTTGAGGCCGAATGGCCGAGGAATTGAGGCCGAAGGGCCGAATACTTGTTCCCAAATTTTGCTAAGTACCTAAGGCTGAATGGCCGAGGAGTTGAGGCCGTAGGGCCGAACACTTGATGCCAGATTTGGCTAATTGCCAGTAAGCCCCAAAGGGCGAGCATTTGAAGCCGAATGGCAAAGCGATTAAGGACGAAGGGCCGAATACCTATTGCCAAATTACGCTAAGTACATAAGGCCGAATGGCTGAGGAGTTGAGGACGAAAGGGCCGAATATCTGTTTCCAAATTTGGCTAAGTACCTAATGCCGAATGGCCGAGGAATTGGGGCCGAACACTTGATGCCAGATTTGGCTCATTACCAGTAAGGTCAAAAGGGCGAGTAGTTGACACCGAATGGCAAAGAAATTGAGGACGAAGGGCCCAATGCCTGTTGCAAAATTTGGAGAAGTACTTAAGGTTGAATGGCCGAGGAGTTGAGGCCGAAATGCCGAATACCTGTTGGAAATTTAGCTAAGTACCTGTCACACCGAATGACCGAGTAGTTGAGGCCGAAGGGCCGAATACCTGTTGCCAAATTTGGTTAAGTACCTAAGGCCAAATGGCCGACGAGTTGAGGCCGAAGAGCCGAATATCTGTTGCGATATTTGGCTAAGTACCTAAGGCCGAATGGCCGAGGAATTGGGGCCGAAGGGCCGAACACTTGAAGCCAGATTTGGCTCTTTACCAGTAAGGTCAAAAGGGCGAGTAGTTGACGCCGAATGGCAAAGAGATTGAGGACGAAGGGCCGAATGTCTGTTGCCAAATTTGGATAAGTACTTAAGGTCAAATGGCCGAGGAGTTTACGCCGAATGGCCGAATACCTGTTGCAAAATTTGGCTGAGTACCGAAGGCCGAATGACCGAGGAATTGACCCCGAAGGGCCGAACACTTGATGCCAAAGATGGCTAAGTACCTGTCAGGCCGAATGGCCGAGCATTTGAGGCCGAATGGCCAAGCCATTGAGGCCGAAGGACCGAATACCGTTGCAAAATTTTTCTAAGTACCTAAGGCCGACTGGCCGAGGAGTTGAGGCCGAAGAGCCGAATACCTGTTGCCAAATTTGGCTAAGTACCTAAGGCCGAATGGCCGAGGAATTGAGGCCGAAGGGCCGAACACTTGATGCGAGATTTGGCTAATTACCAGTAAGGTCAAATGGGCAAGTAGTTGAAGTCGAATGGCAAATCCATTGAGGACGAATGGCCGAATACCTGTTGCCAAATCTGGCGAAGTACTTAAGGTTGAATGGCCAAGGAGTTGAGGCCGAAAGGCCGAATACCTGTTGCAAAATTTGCCTAAGTACCGAAGGCCGGATGGTCGAGGAATTGAGCCCGAAAGGCCGAACACTTGATGCCAAAGATGGCTAATTACCTGTCAGGCCGAATGGCCGAGCAGTTGAGGCCGAATGGCTAAGTACTTGTCAGGCCGAATGGCCGAGCAGTGTAGGCTGAATGGCCGAATACCTGTTGCAAAATGTGGCCAACTACCTAAGTCCGATTGGCCGAGGAATTGAAGTCGAAGGGCCGCACACTTGATGCCACATTTGGCTAAGTGGCTATGACGCCGAGTGACCGAGGAGTAGAGGTCGAATGGCCAAACAATTGAGGCCAAAGGGCCGAATACATGTTGCCAAATTTGGATAAGTACCTAAGCCTGAATGGCCGAGGAGTTGAGGCCGAAGGGCCAAACAGTTGATGGCAGATTTTCCTAAGTACTTGTGAGGCCGAATGGGCAAGTAATTGAGGCCGAAGGGCCGAATACCTGTTGCCAAGTTTGGGTAATTTCCTAAGGCCGAATAGCCTAGGAATTAAGGCCGAAAGGCCGAAAACTTGATGCTAGATTTGGCTATGATCCTGTGAGTCCGAATGGCCGAGCAGTGGAGGCCGAATGGCCAAGCAATTGAGGCCGAAGGGCCGAATACCTGTTGCCAAAGTTTGGTTAGTACCTAAGCCGGAATGGCCGAGGAGTTGACGCCGAAGGGCCGATCACTTGATGCCAGATTTGGCTAAGTACGTGTGAGGATGAATGACCAAGTAATTGAGGCCGAAGGGGCGAATATTTGTTGCCAAATTTGGCTAAGTACCTAAGGCCGAATGGCCGAGGAGTTGAGGCCGAAGGGCCGAACACTTGATGCCAGATTTGGCTAAGTACCTGTAAGGCCGAATGTCGGAGCAGTTTAGGCCGAATGTCCAAGCAATTGAGGCCGAAGGGCCGAATACCTGTTTCCAAATTTGGCTAAGTACCGAAGGCCGAATATCCGAGGAGATGAGGCCGAAGGGCCGAATCCTTGTTTCCAAATTTGGCTAAGTACCTAAGGCCGATTTGTCGATGAATTGAGGCCGAAAGGCCGAACACTTTATCACAGATTTGGCTAAGGACCTGTGAGGCCGAATAATGAGCAGTAGAGGCCGAATGGCCAAGCAATTAAGGCCGAAGGGCCGAATACATGTTTCCAAATTTGGATTAGTACCTATGCCTGAATGAAAGAGGAGTTGAGGTTGAAGGGCCGAACAATTGATGCCAGATTTGGCTAAGTACCTGTGAGGCCGAATGACCAAGTAATTGAGACAGAAGGGCCGAATAACTGTTGCCAAATTTGGCTAAGTACCTAAGGCCGAATTTCCAAGGAGTTGAGGCCGAAGGGCCGAACACTTGAAGCCAGATTTTGCTAAGTACCTATGAGGCCGAAGGTCCGAATACCTGTTCCCATATTTTGCTAAGTAGCTAACGCCGAATGGGGGAGGAGTTGAGGCCGAAGGGTCGAACAGTTGATGCCAGATTTGGCTAATTACCAGTAACGTCAAAAGGGCGAGTAGTTCAGCCGAATGGCAAAGCGATTGAGGACGAAGGGCCGAATACCTGTTGCCAAATTTGACGAAGTACATAAGGTCGAATGGCCTAGGAGTTGAGGCCAAAATGCCGAATACCTGTTGTAAAATTTGGCTAAGTACTGAAGGCCGAATGGTCCAGGAATTGAGGCCGAAAGGCCGAACACTTGATGTCAAAGATGGCTAACTACCTGTCTGGCCGAATGGCTGAGGAGTTCAAGCCGAATGGCCAAGGGATTGAGGCCGAAGGAGCGAATACCTATTCCCAAATTTTGCTAAGTACCTAAGGCCGAATAGCCGAGGAGTTGAGGCCGAAGGGTCGAACACTTCATGCCAGATTTCGCTAATTACCAGTAAGCCCCAAAGGGTGAGCAGTTGAAGCCGAATGGCAAAGCGATTGAGGACGAATGGCCGAATACCTGTTGCCAAATTCTGCTAAGTACGTAAGGCCAAATGGCCGAGGAGTTGAGGAGGAAAGGCCGAATACCAGTTGCAAAATTTGGCTAAGTACCGAAGGCCGAATGACCGAGAAATTGACCCCGAAGGGCAGAACACTTGATACCAAAGATGGCCAAGTACCTGTCAGGTCGAATGGCCTAGCAGTTGAGGCCGAATGGCAAAGCCATTGAGGCCGAAGGGCCGAATAGCTGTTGCAAAATTTGGCTAAGTACCTAAGGTCGAATGGCCGAGGAGTTCAAACCGAAGACCCGAATACCTCATGCCAAATTTGGCTAACTACCTAGGGCCGAATGGCCGAGGAATTGAGGCCGAAGGGCCGAACACTTGATGCCAGATTTGGCTATGACTCCGAATGACCGAGGAGTAGAGGCCGAATGGCAAAGGAATTGAGGCCAAAGGGCCGAATACCTATTGCAAAATTTGGCTAAGTACCGAAGGCCGAATTGTCGAGGAATTGAGCCGGAAAGGCTGAACACTTGATGCCAAAGATGGCTAAGTACCTGTCAGGCCACATGGCCGAGAAGTTGAGGCCGAATGGCCAAGGAATTGAGGCCGAAGGGCAAAATACCTGTTCCCAAATTTTGCTAAGTACCTAAGGCCGAATGGCCTAGGAATTGAGGTCGAAGGGTCGAACACTTGATGCCAGATTGGGCTAACTACCAGTAAGCCCCAAACCGCGAGTAGTTGAAGCCGAATTGCAAAGCGATTGAGGACGAAGGGCCGAATACCTGTTGCCAAATTTGGCTAAGTACCTACGGTCGAATGGCCGAGTTGTTGAGGCCGAAGGACCGAATAGTTGATGCCAGATTTGGCTAAGTACCTATAAGGCCGAATGTCCAAGCAATTGAGGCCGAAGGGCCGAGTACCTTTTGCCAAATGTAGCTAAGTACCTGGGGCCGAATGGCCGAGGACTTGAGGTCGAAGGGTCGAACACTTGATGCCAAATTTGGCTAAGTAGCTGTGGGGCCGAATGGCCGAGTAGTTGAGGCCGAATTGCCAAGCAATTGAGGACGAATTGCCAACTATAGCTAAGTACCTGAGGCCGAAGTGCGAAACACTTGATACCAAATTTGGCTAAGTACGTGTAGGGCCGAATGGCTGAACAGTTGAGGCCGAATGGCCACGCAATTGAGGCCGAAGGGCCAAATACCTGTTGCCAAATTTGGATAAGTACCTAAGGCCGAATGGCCGAGGAATTGAGGCCGAAGGGCCGAACACTTGATGCCAAATTTGGCTAATTACGAGTAAGTTCAAAAGGGCGAGTAGTTGACGCCGACTGGCAAAGAGATTGAGGACGAAGGGCCGAATGCCTGTTGCCAAATTTGGAGAAGTACTTAAGGTCGAATGGCCGAGGAGTTGAGGCCGAAAGGCCGAATACCTGTTGCAAAATTTGGCTAAGTACCGAAGGCCGAATGACCGAGGAATTGACCCCGAAGGGCCGAACACTTGATGCCAAAGATAGCTAAGTACCTGTCAGGCCGAATGGCCGAGCATTTGAGGCCGAATGGCCAAGCCATTGAGGCCGAAGGACCGAATACCGTTGCAAAATTTGGCTAAGTACCTAAGGCCGAATGGCCGAGGAATTGAGGCTGAAGGGCCAAACACTTGATGCCATATTTGGCTAATTACCAGTAAGGTCAAAAGGGCGAGTAGTTGAAGCCGAATGGCAAATTTACTGAGGACGAATGGCCGAATACCTGTTGCCAAATCTGGTGAAGTACTTAAGGTCGAATGGCCGAGGAGTTGAGGCCGAAAGGCCGAATACCTGTTGCAAAATTTGGCTAAGTACCGAAGGCCAAATGGTCGAGGAATTGAGCCCGAAAGGCCGAACACTTGATGCCAAAGATGGCTAAGTACCTGTCAGGCCGAATTGCCGAGCAGTTGAGGTCGAATGGCTAAGTACTTGTCAGGCTGAATGGCCGAGCAGTGTAGGCCGAATGGCCGAATACCTGTTGCAAAATGTGGCCAAGTACCTAAGGCTGAATGGCCGAGGAGTTGAGGCCGAAGAGCCGAATACCTATTGCCAAATTTGGCTAAGTACCTAAGTCCGAATGGCCGAGGAATTGAAGCCGAAGGGCCGCACACTTGATGCCAGATTTAGCTAAGTACCTATGACACCGAGTGACCGAGGAGTAGAGGCCGAATGGCGAAACAATTGAGGCCAAAGGGCTGAATACCTGTTGCCAAATTTGGATAAGTACCTAAACCCGAATGGCCGAGGAGTTGAGGCCGAAGGGCCGAACAGTTGATGGCTGATTTTCCTAAGTACCTATGAGGCCGAATGGGCAAGTAATTGAGGCCAACGCGCCAAATACCAATTGCCAAGTTTGGGTAAGTTCCTAAGGCCGAATGGCCGAGGAATTGAGGCCGAAGGGCCGAAAACTTGATGCTAGATTTGGCTATGATCCTGTGAGTCCGAAGGGCCGAGCAGTAGAGGCCGAATGGCCAAGCAATTGAGTCCGAAGGGCCGAATACCTGTTGCCTAATTTTGGTTAGTACCTAAGCCGGAATGGCCGAGGAGTTGATGCCGAAGGGCCGAACACTTGATGCCAGATTTGGCTAAGTACGTGTGAGGATGAATGACTAAGTAATTGAGGGCGAAGGGCCGAATATCTGTTGCCAAATTTGGCTAAGTACCTAAGGCCGAATGGTCGAGGAGTTGAGGCCGAAGGGCCGAACACTTGATTCCAGATTTGGCTAAGTACCTGTGAGGCCGAATGTCGAAGCAGTTTAGGCCGAATGGCCAAGCAATTGAGGCCGAAGGGCCGAATACCTGTTTCCAAATTTGGCTAAGTACCGAAGGCCGAATATCCGAGGAGATGAGGCCGAAGGGCCAAATCCTTGTTGCCAAATTTGGCTAAGTACCTAAGGCCGAATTGCCGATGAATTGAGGCCGAAGGGCCGAACACTTTATCACGGATTTGGCTAAGGACCTGTGAGGCCGAATAATGAGCAGTAGAGGCCGAATGACAAGCAATTAAGGCCGAAGGGCCGAATACATGTTTCCAAATTTGGATTAGTACCTATGCCCGAATGGAAGAGGATTTGAGGCTGAAGGGCCGAACAATTGATGCCAGATTTGGCTAAGTACCTGTAAGGCCTAATGACCAAGTAATTGAGACAGAAGGGCCGAATAACTGTTGCTAAATTTGGCTAAGTACCTAAGGCCGAATTTCCGAGGTGTTGAGGCCGAAGGGCCGAACACTTGATGCCAGATTTTGCTAAGTACCTATGAGGCCAAAGGTCCGAATACCTGTTCCCATATTTTGCTAAGTAGCTAACGCCGAATGGGCGAGGAGTTGAGGCCGAAGGGTCGAACACTTGATGCCAGAGTTGGCTAATTACCAGTAACGTTAAAAGGGCGAGTAGTTCAGCCGAATGGCAAAGCGATTGAGGACGAAGGGCCTAATACCTGTTGCCAAATTTGACGAAGTACTTAAGGTCGAATGGCCTAGGAGTTGAGGCCGAAATGCCGAATACCTGTTGTAAAATTTGGCTAAGTACTGAAGGCCGAATGGTCCAGGAATTGAGCCCGAAAGGCCGAACACTTGATCCCAAAGATGGCTAACTACCTGTCTGGCCGAATGGCTGAGGAGTTCAAGCCGAATGGCCAAGGGATAGAGGCTGAAGGACCGAATACCTATTCCCAAATTTTGCTAAGTACCTAAGGCCGAATAGCCGAGGAGTTGAGGCCGAAGGGTCGAACACTTGATGCCAGATTTCGCTAATTACCAGTAAGCCCCAAAGGGCGAGCAGTTGAAGCCGAATGGCAAAGCGATTGAGGACGAATGGCCGAGGAGTTGAGGAGGAAAGGCCGAATACCTGTTGCAAAATTTAGCTAAGTATCGAAGGCTGAATGACCGAGAAATTGACCCCGAAGGGCCGAACACTTAATGCCAAAGATGGCCAAGTACCTTTCAGGTCGAATGGCCTAGCAGTTGAGGCCGAATGGCAAAGCCATTGAGGCCGAAGGGCCGAATAGCTGTTGCAAAATTTGGGTAAATACCTAAGGTCGAATGGCCGAGGAGTTGAAACCGAAGAGCCGAATACCTGATGCCAAATTTGGCTAACTACCTAGGGCCGAATGGCCGAGGAACTGAGGCCGAAGGGCCGAACACTTGATGCCAGATTTGGCTAAGTACCTATGACTCCGAATGACCGAGGAGAAGAGGCCGAATGGCAAAGGAATTGAGGCCGAAGGGGCGAATACCTATTGCAAAATTTGGCTAAGTACCGATGGTCGAATGGTCGAGGAATTGAGCCCGAAAGTCCGAACACTTGATGCCAAAGATGGCTTAGTACCTGTCAGGCCAAATGGCCGAGAAGTTGAGGCCGAATGGCCAAGGAATTGAGGCCGAAGGGCAAAATACCTGTTCCTAAATTTTGCTAGGTACCGAAGGCCGAATGGCCTAGGAGTTGAGGTCGAATGGCCGAACACTTGATGCTAGATTGGGCTAACTACCATGAAGCCCCAAAGGGCGAGTAGTTGAAGCCGAATGGCAAAGCGATTGAGGACGAAGGGCCGAATACCTGTTGCCAAATTTGGCTAAGTACCTACGGCCGAATGACCAAGTTGTTGAGGTCGAAGGACTGAATAGTTGATGCCAGATTTGGCTAAGTACCTGTGAGGCCGAAAGTCCAAGTAATTGAGGCAGAAGGGCCGAGTACCTATTGCCAAATGTAGCTAAGTACCTGGGGCCGAATGGCTGAGGAGTTGAGGTCGAAGGGTCGAACACTTGATGCCAAATTTTGCTAAGTACCTGTGGGGCCGAATGACCGAGTAGTTGAGGCCGAATTGCCAAGCAATTGAGGACGAATGGCCGAATACCTGTTGCCAACTATAGCTAAGTACCTGAGGCCGAAGGGCGAAACACTTGATACCAAATTTGGCTAAGTACGTGTAGAGCCGAATGGCTGAGCAGTTGAGGCCGAATGGCCAAGCAATTGAGGCCGAAGGGCCGAATACCTGTTGCAAAATTTGGATAAGTACCTAAGGCCGAATGGCCGAGGAATTGAGGACAAAAGGGCCGAATATCTGTTGCCAAATTTGGCTAAGTACCTAAGGCCGAATGGCCGACGAATTGGGGCCGAAGGGCCGAACACTTGATGCCAGATTTGGCAAATTACCAGTAAGGTTAAAAGGGGGAGTAGTTGACGCCAAATGGCAAAGAGATTGAGGACGAAGGGCCCATTGCCTGTTGCCAAATTTGTAGAAGTACTTAAGGTCGAATGGCCGAGGAGTTGAGGTCGAAATGCCGAATACCTGTTGCAAATTTGGCTAAGTACCTGTCACACCGAATGGCCGAGCAGTTGAGGCCCAAGGGCCGAATACCTGTTGCCAAATTTGGTTAAGTACCTAAGGCCAAAT
>CP144699.1:31629047-31631547 GCA_036885675.1 Vigna mungo
ACCATTTAAGCATTTAAGAATTTAATTATTTAAACATTTAAGCAATTAAACATTTAAGCATATAAGCATATAAGCATATTAAGCATTATCAAGGATTAATCATTAAGTATTAAGTATTAAGTATTAAGTATTAGGCGTTTAAGTATTTAAGCATTTAACCCTTTAAGCATTTAAGCATTTAAGTATCTAAACATTTAAGCATTGAAGCATTTAAGCATTTAAGCATATAAGCATATAAGCTTATAAGCATACTAAGCATTAAGCTTGAAGCATTAAGCATTAAGGATTTAAGCATTAAGGAATTTAAGCATTTAACCATATAAGCATATAAGCATTTAAGAATTTAAGCATTTAAACCTTTAGGCATATAAGGGTATAAGCATATTAAGCATTGTTAAGGATTAAGCATGAAGCTTTAAGCATTAAGCGCATTAAGTATTAAGCATTAAGCATTAAGCATTAAGTATTAAGTATTAAGCATTAAGCATTAAGAAATAAGCATTAAGCATTAAGCATTTAACCATTTAACCATTGAAGCAAGAATTTAGTTATTTAAACATTTAAGCAATTAAAAATTTAAGCATATAAGCATATTAAGCATTATTAAGGATTAATCAATAAGCATTAAGCATTATGTATTAAGCGTTTAAGCATTTAAGCATTTAGGCATTTAAGCATTTAAGCATATACACATATAAGCGTATAAGCATATTAAGCATTAAGAATTAATCGTTAAGCATTAAACATTAAGGATTCAGCATTTAAGCATTTAAGTATTTTCAGCATTTATGAATTTAAGCATTTAAGCATTCAAGCCTTTAAGAATTTATGCATAAACATTCAAACATATAGCTTATAACCATATTAAGGATTAAGCATTTAAGAATTTAAGCATGTTAAGCCTTTAAGGATTCGAGAATTTAAGCATTTGAGCATTTAAACATTTAAGCATTTAAGCATTTAACCATTTAAGCATTTAAGAATTTAATTATTTAAACATTTAAGGAATTAAAAATTTCAGCATATAAGCATATAAGAATATTCAACATTATTAAGGATTAATCATTATGCATTAAGTATTAAGCATTAAGCATTAAGTATTAAGTGTTTAAGCATTTAAACATTTAACCCTTTAAGCATTTAAGCATTTAAGTACTTAAGCATTGAAGCATTTAAGCATTTAAGCATGTAAGCATATAAGCTTATAAGCATATTAAGCATTAAGAATTAAGCATTAGGCATTTAAGAATTTAAGCATTTAAGGATATTAGGGTTTAAGCATATTAAGCGTTATTAAGAATTAAGCTTGAAACATTAGACATGAAGCATTAAGCATGAAAAATTAAGCATTAAGCATTAAGCTTTTAAGCACTTAAGCATTTTAAGCATTTAGGAATTTAAGCATTTAAGCATGTAAGTATTTAAGCATTTAAGCATTTAGGCATTTAAGCCTTTAAGCATATAAGCATATAAGCTTATAAGAAAATTATGCATTAAGAATTAATCATTAAGCATTAAGCCTTAAGAATTTAAGCATTTTTAGCATTTATGAATATAAGCATTTAAGCATTTAAGCTTTTCAGCATTTATGCATTTAAAAATTTAAACATATAGCTTATAAGCATATTAACGATTAAACATTTAAGCCTATAAGCATATAAGCTAAGCATATTAAGCATTAAGCATTACGCATTAAGCATTAAGCATTAAGCATTAAACATTTAAGCATTTAAGCATTTTAAGCATTTAGGAATTTAAGCATTTAAGCATTTAAACATTTAAGAATATTAGGGTATAAGCATATTAATTATTGTTAAGGATTAAGCTTGAAGCATTAGGCTTGGAAGATGATTCGAAGGTACCTGGCTTGTGGCCTTGGCTCTCTATTTATAATTTGTTTCATGGACCTTGAACTGATATAAGCCCAACAGAATAAAATATAAACAGAATATAATATAAACAGACTTACCTGAAAATCTGGTTAGTTGCTAAATATCTTTAAATAGATATTCTTGATTATTTTATATCTTTAATAAGGTATATCTTTAACCGTTCGGCCCAGATATCATATTGTACAATAATCAAAATCATAATAATAACAATGATAATAATAATTATAATAATAATAATAATAATAATCATAATAATAATAATAATAAGAATAAAAATAATAATCATATTAATAATAATAATCATCATAATCATAACAATAACAATAACAATAATAATCATAATCATAATAATCATATTGATAATAATAATAATAATAATAATAATAATCATAATCATAATCATAATTATATTCATAATCATAATAATCATAATAATTATAATAATAATAATAATAATAATAATCAAAATATAATAATAATCAAAAATATAATAACAATAATAATCATAAATATAATAATAGTAATAAAAGTAATACTAATCATCATAATAATAATAATCAAAAATATAATAACAACAACAAAAACAACAACCAGAATAATAATAATAA
>CP144699.1:31641547-31649047 GCA_036885675.1 Vigna mungo
TTGATGCCAGATTTAGCTAAGTACCAGTAAGGCCGAAAGGGCGAGCAGTTGAGGCCGTAAGGCCGAATACCTGTTGCAAATTTGGCTAAGTACCTGTCACACCGAATGGCCGAGCAGTTGAGGCCGAAGGGCCGAATACCTTACCAAATTTGGCTAAGTACCTAAGCCTGAATGGCCGAGGAGTTGAGGCCGAAGAGCCGAATATCTGTTACCAAATTTGGCTAAGTACCTAGGGCCGAATGGCCGAGGAATTGAGGCCAAAGGGCCAAGCACTTGATGCCAGATTTGGCTAAGTACCTATGACGCCGAATGACCGAGGAGTAGAGGCCGAATGGCGAAGGAATTGAGGCCGAAGGGCCGAATACCTGTTTCCAAATTTGGCTAAGTACTTAAGGCCGAATGTCCGAGGAGATAAGGCCGAAGGGCCGAATCCTTGTTGCCAAATTTGGCTAAGTACCTAAGGCCGAATTGCTGATGAATTGAGGCCGAAGGGCCGAACACTTTATGACAGATTTGGCTAAGGACCTGTAAGGCCGAATGCCGAGCAGTAGAGGCCGAATGGCCAAGCAATTGAGGCCGAAGGACCGAATACATGTTTCCAAATTTGGATTAGTACCTAAGCCCAAATGGACGAGGAGTTGAGGCTCAAAGGCCGAACACTTGATGCCAGATTTGGCTAAGTACCTGTGAGGCCGATTGGCCAAGTAATTGAGACTGAAGGGCCGAATAACTGTTGCCAAATTTGGCTAAGTACCTAAGGCTGAATTTCCGAGAAGTTGAGGCCAAGTGGCCAAGCAATTGATGCCGAAGGCCTGAATACCTGTTGCAAAATTTGGCTAAGTACCTAAGGCCGAATGGCAAATGAGTTGAGATCGAAGGGCCGAACAGTTGATGCCAGATTTGGAAAAGTACCTGTGAGGCCGAATGGCAAAGCAATTGAGGCCGAAGGGCCTAATACCTGTTGCCAAATTTGGCTAAGTACCTAAGGCCGAATGGCCGTGGAGTTGAGGCCGAAGGGCCGAACACTTGATGCCAGATTTGGCTAAGTACCAGTAAGGCCGAAAGGGCGAGCAGTTGAGGCCGAATGGCAAAGCGATTGAGGACGAAGGGCCGAATACCTATTGCCAAATTTGGCTAAGTACTTAAGGCCGAATGGCCGAGGAGATGAGGCCGAAAGGCCGAATACCTGTTGCAAATTTGGCTAAGTACCTGTCGCACCGCATGGCCGAGCAGTTGAGGCCGAAGGGCCGAATACCTGTTGCCAAATTTGGCTAAGTACCTAAGGCCGAATGGCCGAGGAGTTGAGGCCGAAGAGTCGAATATCTGTTGCCAAATTTGCCAGAGTACCTAATGCCGAATGGCCGAGGAATTGAGGCCGAAGGGCCGAACACTTGATGGCAAATTTTGCTAAGTACCTTTTTGATAATTCTCTATTGATATGCATGTTTGAAGATGATAAAGGCATTTTGTTGATTGAGCCTCTCTAGCCAGAGGAGCCTACCTTGTTGTGATCCTTTGATAGCCCTTTTGAGCCTATACTTTACCCATTTCTTTGTTTTGAAGCTAATACACTAGGTCTAAGTGTAAAACCATGATTACCTTAACCTTAGGGAATTTTGGAGCTTTGGAAGTGTTTTGGGAACAAGTGTGGTCTTCTTGGGGATTCAGATGAATTGGCTAGATGGTTCCTCTTCTTGTTTTGTTTTGTAAATATGTTGTGTATCTTGTCTCTTAGAGTTGTGTTTTGAAAAGAGAGAAAAGAAAAGAGACAAGATGAAAAAAAAATACAGAAAAATGAGAAAAAAAAAGTATTGTGAATAATGGAGTCAAGAAGAGGATTGAATTAGAGGTTTTGGGTGTGATTTGACTGTGTTTACACTTGTTTCCCATTGCTCCTCTATTTCTTTTGGCTTGTAGCTTCGTATCCATATTATATCCTCCCTTGTCCTTGGCCCCGTTACAACCATGAAAAGACCTTTTGATTTGAACATGCATACATGTTTCGAGTGTTGATATTAGAGGCTTGCCAAGTCTATTTGTGTTTGCTTTGTTGAGTGCATTGAGTGACATTGATTTACCTTAAACACTTGAGAGAAACACTGATTGTGTGCATCTATGAGGCTCTGTTGCTTTTGATTCACCTATTGAATTGATTGATCATTTTGTCATTCTTGAATTGCTTGGATGATTTCATGAGTATCTGCTTTCACTGATTCTGTGTTGGATGCTGTCTACTTCCTTTTTTTGTCCATATTTCTTGAGGACTGTAATTCTGTTTCTTTCCTTATCAGTCTTTGTTGTCTGTCTGTTGAGTTCGTGTCACTTCCTGATGTCCGTAGAACTGTTCCTTGGTTTTCGTCTTGGTTTTGCCCAAGAGTGCAAAAGACTAAGTGTGGTCTATTTTGATGAGTCGATATTTTATTGATTTCACTTAGTTTATTGTGCTAGAATTAATCAGGGAATTGTGCTTAATTGTCCGATATTTTCCCGTTTTTCCTAATCATGCTTAATTTGACCGGAAATTCTAATTTTAATTAATTTGAATTTTCTGAGCTAATTATTTGCATTATTATTTTCAGGGAAAATTTTGGATACACAATTTGGGACATTTGGAGGACACCAAATAATTCAAGACTCTTGTCATAGACATTTCAAATTTAATTATTTTGAAACTTAGTAGTCTAGATAGTTTTTAATTAAATTTGTAAACATTGGGCCAATATTTGGCAAAATAGTTTGAGCCCATTTAGGAAACATGACATGGCACCTAGGGTTTTGCAAAGAGGTGGACCCCACACCCATTAAAAGGTGACACACGACCTTCAACAATTTCCTCCTAGCCGTCACATAATTGAAGGTGCTGCAACGTTATATTGAGAAGATACTCTCGGAACTTTTGGCTAGCAGAGGCGTCACTTTCTTTTTGCAAGGCCTAAACCACATTTTCTCTAAAAAAACATGTTTTTAGGTGACTTTGGTTGAAAAATTGAAACCAGTCCGTCATTTTCTTTGGGCTGCTGCCGCCACTCATTCTCACTTGAGAGAATTGGCTGGGACGCACTTGCATTGGGATGTTTAGCTGCTGCAAGTGGAGGAGAGGTGCTGGTTCAAATTTTCTTTGAAGAAGGGACATTCATTTTTTTTTCCTCTTTTAGCTAGTGCATTTACGTTTTTTTTATTAGAGTGAAGGAATGGTGATGGATTAAGTTGTGCTTTTCTTATAGAGTAAAGAAACGGTGATTCAACTTCTTTCAATGAGAAGCTTCATTTTCGGTTTTGGGCAGTGCACATGCTGACTCTCATTTTCTTTTAAGGTTATTCATATTTTTCATTTAGAGAGCAAAAATTTACTTTAGCTTTGAAAGCTGCTACAAGTGCCACGGCCTGCACATGCTATTTTTATTTTGATTCATCTTTCAATTGAAACTCACGGTGCTTGAATCTTTGAAGCATACAACACATTATTATCTTTGCTTTATTTTGATAAAAGTTTATTCCAAAAGGCTGTTACGGTTCATAAATTTCTTTTCATTAGATTTTACTTATGCAAGCACACAGCTGCATTTTTATTCATGGAAGAAGACGTATTCAATTTTGCTTTGAACATTAGTCTAAAGCGTTGAATTTTGAAAGAATTACATGTGTTTTTTCCTTAAATGTGTTTTAGGTTCCTTTTTCTTAATTGTTGCATTTAATTTTATTCCAACATTGATTTTTTTTAATTTTTATTATTTTTGTTATTCATTTCTTGCATTTAAATTAGTTCACGTATCGTAGCATTGAATGTTTTATTCCAGTGTTTTCTTTTACTTTGATGTTGCCTATTCTGTTCGATTGTGTTAATTTAATTGTGATGTTAGCTTAGGTGAGGCGGGTTGGTCATTAGCAATATTACTTTGTTTCCATGAGATTCTTGCACTTTAATTGTCATACTGCTGCTCTGAGTCTACTCAATATTTAATCTGTTGTCTGCCTGCGATTAGATATACGCTTAGTTGCCTAATCAGTGTCAATTCTTCGCTTAGTTGATTAGACTGTATGGTGGATGACTGATTAAATTTGTGCATTGCATTCACTTAGTCTGTAATTTTGAAGACCGAATTAGCCTTCACTTAGTTGGGTGATTCGTGTCGGATTTGGATTAGAGTAGTGTGTACTTGTCCTTGATCTGTGATTGGAAGCATATTAATTAAGTTAATGACTGACCGTTTTTATTCTGTCTTCGAAACCGTTTTTACATCTGTGTTGCATTTCTGTTTGCATCCGTGTTTTGATTTTATTCATCTGCATTCACAAACTTTTCACAACCCCCCCACCACTTCGTGTTAGACTTGATTCTGAACCGCAATTGGTCCTTGAGAGACGACCTAGGAGTCACTTCCTAGCTATACTGCATTTCTAATTTGCAACCAAATTTGTATGGGCTGCGACACCCATCAAGGGCCACATACCTATTGCCAAATTTGGGTAAGTTCCTAAGGTCGAATGGCCGAGGAATTGAGGCCGAAGGGCCGAACACTTGATGCTAGATGTGGCTAAGATCCTGTGAGGCCAAATGACTGAGCAGTAGCGGCGGAATGACCAAAAAATTGAGGCCGAAGGGCAAAATACCTGTTGCCAAATTTTGATTAGTACCTAAGCCCGAATGGCCGAGCAATTGACGCCGAAGGGCCGAACACTTGATGCCAGATTTGGCTAAGTACCTGTTAGGACGAATGGCCAAGTAATTATGGCCGAAGGGCCGAATACCTGTTGCAAAATTTGGCTAAGTACATAAGGCCGAACGACCGAGGATTTGAGGCTGAAGGGCCGAACACTTGATGCCAAATTTAGCTAGGTACCTGTGAGGCCGAATAATGGAGCGGTTTAGGCCGAATGGCCAAGCAATTGAGGCCGAAGGGCCGAATACCTGTTTTCAAATTTGGCTAAGTACCTAAGGCCGAATGTCCGAGGAGATGAGGCCGAAGGGCCGAATACCTGTTGCCAAATTTGGGTAAGTTCCTAAGGCCGAATGGCCGAGGAATTGAGGCCGAAGGGCCGAACACTTGATTCTAGATTTGGCTAAGATCCTGTGAGGCCGAATGAGCAGTAGAGGACGGATGGCCAAGCAATTGAGGCCGAAGGGCCGAATACCTGTTGTCAAATTTTGATTAGTACCTAAGCCCGAATGGCCGAGGATTTGACGCCGAAGGGCGGAACACTTTATGCCAGATTTGACTAAGTACCTGTGAGGACGAATGTCCAAGTAATTGAGGCCGAAGGGCCGAATACTCGTTGCAAAATTTGGCTAAGTACCTAAGGCCGAATGGCCGAGGGGTTGAGGCCGAAGGGCCGAACACTTGATGTCAGATTTGGCTAAGTACCTGTGAGGCCGAATGACGGAGCAGTTTAGGCCGATTGGCCAAGCAATTGAGGCCGAAGGGCCGAATACCTGTTTCCAAATTTGGCTAAGTACCTAAGGCCGAATGTCCGAGGAGATGAGGCCGAAGGGCCGAATCCTTGTTGCCAAATTTGGCTAAGTACCTAAAGCCGAATTGCCGATGAATTGAGGCCGAAGGGCCGAACGCTTTATGACAGATTTGACTAAAGACCTGTGAGGCCGAATGTCGAGCAGCAGAGGCCGAATAACCAAGCAATTGAAGCCAAAGGGCCGAATACATGTTCCCAAATTTGGATTAGTACCTAAGCCCGAATGGACGAGGAGTTGAGGCTGAAGGGGCGAACACTTGATGCCAGATTTGGCTAAGTACCTGTGAGGCCGAACGGCCAAGTAATTGAGGCTGAAGGGCCGAATAACTGCTGCCAAATTTAGCTAAGTACCTAAGGCCGAATTGCTGAGAAATTGAGGCCGAGTGGCCAAGCAATTGATGCCGAAGGCCCGAATACCTGTTGCAAAATTTGGCTAAGTACCTAAGGTCGAATGGTAGATGAGTTGAGGCCGAAGGGCCAAACAGTTGATGCCAGATTTGGCAAAGTATCTGTGAGGCCTAATGGCAAAGCAATTGAGGCCGAAGGGCCTAATACTTGTTGCCAAATTTGGCTAAGTACCTAAGGCCGAATGTTCGAGGAGATACGGCCGAAGGGCCAAATCCTTGTTGCCAAATTTGGCTAAGTACCTAAGGCCGAATTGCCAATGAATTTAGGCCGAAGGGCCGAACGCTTTATGACAGATTTGAC
Source organism: Vigna mungo (assembly GCA_036885675.1). Classification (NCBI taxonomy): domain Eukaryota; kingdom Viridiplantae; phylum Streptophyta; class Magnoliopsida; order Fabales; family Fabaceae; genus Vigna; species Vigna mungo. The sequence goes on from CP144699.1 coordinate 31,647,725, forward strand.
TAAGGACATGTGAGGCCGAATTCCGAGCAGAAGAGGCCGAATGGCCAAGCAATTGAGGCCGAAGGGCCGAATACATGTTCCAAAATTTGGATTAGTACCTAAGCCCAAATGGACGAGGAGTTGAGGCTGAAGGGGTGAACACTTGATGCCAGATTTGGCTAAGTACCTGTGAGGCCGAACGGCCAAGTAATTGAGTCTGAAAGGCCGAATAAGTGTTGCCAAATTTGGCTAAGTTCCTAAGGCCGAAAATCTGAGAAGTAGAGGCTGAGTGGCCAAGCAATTGATGCCGAAGGCCCGAATACCTGTTGCAAAATTTGGCTAAGTACCTAAGGCTGAATGGTAGATGAGTTGAGGCCGAAGGGTTGAACAGTTGATGCCAAATTTGGCAAAGTATCTGTGAGGCCGAATGGCAAAGCAATCGAGGATAAAGGGCCTAATACCTGTTGCCAAATTTGGCTAAGTACCTAAGGCCGAATGGCCATGGAGTTGAGGCCGAAGGGCCAAACAGTTGATGCCAGATTTGCCTAAGTACTAGTAAGGCCGAAAGGGCGAGTAGTTGAGGCCGAATGGCAAAGCGATTGAGGACGAAGGGCCGAATACCGGTTACCAAATTTGGCTAAGTACTTAAGGCCGTATAGCCGAGGAGTTGAATCCGACAGGCCGAATACCTGTTGCAAATTTCGCTAAGTACCTGTCACACCGATTGGCTGAGCAGTTGAGGCCGAAGGGCTAAATACTTGTTGCGAAATTTGGCTAAGTACTTAAGGCCGAATAGTCGAGGAGTTGAGGCCAAAGAGCAGAACACATGATGCCAGATTTGTCTAAGTACCTATGAGGCCGAATGGCCGAGCAGTAGAGGCCAAATGGCCAAGGAGTTGAGGCCGAATGGCAAAGCGATTGAGGACGAAGGGCCGAATACCTATTGCCAAATTTGGGTAAGTTCTTAAGGCCGAATGGCCGAGGATTTGAGGCCGAAGGGCCGAACACTTGATGCTAGATTTGGCTACGATCCTGTGAGGCCGAATGGCCGAGCAATAAAGGCCAAATGGCCAAGAAATTGAGGCCGAACGGCCGAATACCTGTTGCCAAATTTTGATTAGTACCTAAGCCCGATACCAATACCAATACCAATACGAATACGAATACTAATACGAATACGAATACGAATACTAATACCAATACCAATACCAATACGAATACTAATACGAATACTAATACCAATACGAATACGAATACGAATACGAATACTAATACCAATACGAACACGAATACCAATACGAATACAAATACGAATACTAGTACTAATACGAATACGAATACGAA
>CP144699.1:31651547-31664047 GCA_036885675.1 Vigna mungo
AGTAGATTTTAATTTTTCAAGTTCTGCATGCTTTTCTTTAACCTGTAAGGGGTTGCAGGAATTAGAACAGATGGTTTTTAGGCCCAACACATATTCTCCATATCAACCAAAGCCAGATAATTTTCACTATTCTTTGTGATGCCAAATTCGTAGCACTCTCAGACAAAAAAAATGATAGAAATAATGGATGAAAAATCATCAGTCACCTTGAAAAGATTTCCATTAATACTTTTCTAACAGACAAGCACAGTCTCATGGATAATTTTGTTTCCTAAATGCCTAAGTCATAATTGGCTTATTTTACAAAATGATTTTTAAGAGAGAAGTAAGAAGCGAACATACAGCTCTCATGTTTGCATAACTACGGTCTACATTAGGTGCTTCAAGGCCACGCAAGGCACTAGTCAACCATTCACATGCCTCAACATTTTGAAGCATTCGAGCTTCATCAACTTAATGAATCCTAAAAGCAGCAAAAGAAATAAGCATTTAGAATGACTTCAAAGTTATTCTAACCACCATTCTAAAATTCAAAAACATGCCTTTTATCATATTCTGCCACAACAAAAAGAAATCACTAACCCAATGTATACAATGAACATGGTCATTAACATTTCACAAATGATCCTCATTCAAACCAATAAGATAGATGCAACTTACCAAGATTAATTCGGTCTAAACAAGTATGATAGCAAAACAGATACATATGTTACACCTAGTTCCAAATTTATCTTATCATTCAACACTCTTACCTTTAGGAACCTTATACTAGCATTTTAAACATGTCAGCGTCGGACAGGGTGTCCACTTCTATTTAAACTCATTTTACAGTGACCATATCCTACGGGTTCAGCATACAATTTAGTAGACCACAAGCACAGACTCACTAGGTTCATATGGTCCTAACTTGGTTTCTATCACGTTAATTTATTCTTGTCCATCTCCCACACTTGCAACCTTTACTCTGTTTTATTAATACCCATATCTCCCATTCTTAACTACATATAACTTGCATATTCCACAGAATTCTAATAGGTTATATGTTAGGTATCCGAGAATGGATCGTAACTAGAGTGCTTCCCTCACACACCCTCCCAGGAAAATAACAATGGAAAATAAATGAATAAAACCTCTTTTATTGAATGGAAAATACTAAATCAAAGAAAACAACCAATAACTGGGAGCATAACCTCCGTCAGTCACCTGAGAACATAACCTCTCTTATAATCTCACAAATCAAAAACATGCCTTTAACCCTAGGCTTCCCCTTTATTTATACTAATTAATTCCCTCCGAGAAATGTACTGAATATTAGAAAATAATCCTATTTACTATAAGTATCTGATACGAATATATTTAGCCTTATTTACTATATTTAACTTATACTGAATAATATATTAAGATCTACCGAATAATATATTAAGATATGATCTTGTTACTCTAATTATGCTTTGCTGAATATCTTCTCTCTGAATATCTCTCTTGTTACTTTAATTAGTTTCCCGCTTCTACCGTTCGGTTCCCGCTTCTACCGTTCGTCGCCCATCTTCTACCGTTCGTCCCCCATCTTCTACCGCTGGGTCCTCTTATACCTTCTCCTCTCATATACTTTCCAGCCCCTAACATTATCCACCGCCTGATGATCAACCTTGTCCTCAAGGTTGAAGTCTGGATATTGATCTCTAATAGTCAGGGCGTCTTCCCAGGTTTCTCCGTCTGTCCCCCCCTCTTGCCACTCAATTAACACTTGGTGTACCACGTCCTCCCCTTGTTGTATCTGTCTTCTATCCAAAATTCTGATCGGCCAAAAGGAGGGTCCCTCCATTTGCAAATCTCCCGGTAATTCCTTCTCCACGCTTCTTTCCCCCACTGCCTTCTTCAATTGAGATACATGGAAAACTGGATGTATCCGTGCGGTCTCTGGTAGTTGAAGCTTAAAGGCCACTTCCCCAATCTTTTGTATGACCTGGTACGGTCCAAAATACCGTGCGGCTAGTTTAGGATACAATCTGGACGGCATTGATGACTGTCTGTGCGGTCTGATCTTTAAGAACACCCAATCACCCACTTCCACATCTGCCGGTCTCCTTCTTTTATCGGCCTGTTTCACCATTAGTTCCTGGGCCCTTGCTAAATGAAACTTCAGCTGTTTTAGTGCTTCGTCCCTTGTCTGCAACTCCTGGCCTACTGCTTCCACTAAGGTCTCCCCCGGTATAAACCTATGCAGAGAGGGGGGGACTGTCCATACACTGCTTCAAACGGTGTACATCTCGCTGCCTCTTGGTAGCTGGTATTGTACCAATATTCTGCCCAGGGTAGTATGACACTCCATCCCTTTGGTTGTTCTGAGCAGAAGCACCTCAGATAACCCTCCAACACTCTATTTATGACCTCGGTCTGCCCATCCGATTCCGGATGATAGGCTGTGCTCATTTTCAGCTGAGTACCCTGTAGTTTAAAAAGCTCCTTCCAAAAAATACTCAGAAACAGTGGATCCCTGTCGCTCACAATAGATATTGGTACCCCATGCAGTCGGACAACCTCTTTCACAAATACTTCAGCTATGGTACGAGCAGAATAGGGGTGTTTCAGTGGTATGAAATGGCCATATTTACTGAGTCGGTCCACTACTACCAAAACAGCGTCATACCCGTGGGATTTAGGCAACTTCACTATAAAATCCATACTTATTTCTTCCCAAATGGCGTTCGGTATGGGCAAGGGCTGCAACAACCCTTGTGGAGATGATGACAGATATTTATGTTGTTGGCACACAAGGCAGCTTGCTACGAAGTCGGTCACTGCTTTCTTCATTCCTATCCAGTAAAGTGATTGTGCTACCTTGCGATAAGTCCTATAAACCCCTGAATGCCCTCCGGTCTGAGTTGTGTGAAACTCTGCTATCAGCTTAGGCACCCAGGTTGAGTGCGCTGAAATCACAAGCCTCCCCTTATAGTGTAGTCGATCGTTCTCCATAGTAAACGAGGGATGTGAGTTGGGGTCCTTTCTCAGGTCTTCTATCACCTTTTTTAGCGCCCCATCCTTCTTAACTTCCTCTAGAATTTCCCCAAAGTCTTGCCAGTACGGTCTGGCCACCAGTCCCAATTCCCTTGTCTCCTCCGTGTCTTCTTCCTCCTTTCGGGATAGGGCGTCTGCTACCCTATTGGTGATTCCCGACTTGTAAACAATCTCAAAATCATACCCTAGGAGTTTTGCAATCCAATTCTGCTGATTCTGGGTGGTGATGCGTTGCTCCAAAAGGTATCTCAAGCTTCTTTGATCCGTGTGAACCACAAACTTTTGTCCTAACAGATAAGGTCGCCAGTGTTGTATGGCTAGGACCAATGCCATCAGTTCTTTCTCATAAATCGACTTACTCAGTGATCTCTCCGACAATGCCTTGCTGAAAAAAGCGATAGGTCTCTTTCCTTGTGTGAGAACCGCCCCTATTCCTCTCCCGGAAGCATCGCACTCGATATGGAAAGATTGGTCAAAGTCAGGCAGAACCAGTACTGGGACAGTGGTGACGACTTTCTTTAAGCTAGCCATGGCTTCCTCCGCCTGTTTCGTCCACGTGAATTTCCCCTTTTTTAGAAGGTCGGTCAGTGGTTTGGTAATTTTCCCATAGTCCTTTACAAACCGCCTATAGTAACCTGTCAGACCCAGGAACCCTCTCAAAGCCTTCACCGTCTTGGGCTTCTCCCAATCCATCACAGCTCTTACTTTGTCTGGGTCCATCTCAACTCCCTTCTCTGATATCTGATGACCCAGGTATCCTATTTGGACCTTGCCAAACTCACACTTCTTCCTATTGGCCACCCAGTGGTTCTCCTCTAGTCTTCTCAGTACCAGAGCGACATGCCCCAAGTGTTCCTCCCATGACCTGCTATATACCAGAATATCATCAAAAAATACGAGTACGAATTTCCTCAGGTAAGATTGCATCAGATTGTTCATCGCACTCTAGAATGTGGCTGGTGCGTTGGTGAGTCCGAACGGCATCACCATGAACTCATAATGACCCTGGTGTGTCCGAAAGGCCGTTTTTTCTATGTCCCTTTCTCCCATCCGAATCTGGTGGTAGCCTGACTTCAAATCCACCTTTGAAAAATACTTGGCCCCTTTTAATTCATCTAACAGTTCTTCTATCAGTGGGATCAGAAACTTATCAGGTACTGTTGCTCGGTTAAGGGCTCTATAATCTACACAAAACCTCCAGCTGCCATCCTTCTTCTTTACTAGTATCACAGGACTAGAGTATGGACTCGTGCTTGGCCTTATGACTCCGGTCTTCAACATCTCAGACACCTGTTTTTCTATCTCGCCTTTCATCATATGTGGATAACGGTATGGCCTTACATTCACGGGATCCGTCCCCTCTTTCAATGGTATTTGATGAACCATGCCCCTGTCCGGTGGCAACCCTCTGATTTCGTGAAATACCCCCTCGTACTGCTTTACGATCTGATCCATGGCCTGATTCTGCTTCTCAGTCAGCTTATGACCGAACGGTTTTTCTTCCTCACTCTTCCTCGTCCACCCTAGCTCCCACACTAACATCCATGCTTCCACTTCCTTCACTTTAAACAACGTTTCTGGTTCAACCACTCTCCGATCTAAAGTGGGGTCTCCTTTTATGGTCGTCTTCTTTCCTTCTTGACCAAAGACCATTGTCAAATCCCTCCAGTTCAACGTTACTTCTCCCAGCTTGGCAAGCCACTCCACTCCTAATATCACATCAACCCCTCCTAGCTCGAACAAATGGAACCGTTCGGTAATTTTCGTTTCCCCCACATCTAGGGTCACCCCTTCACAACGTCCTCTAGTCTTCTTCTTCTGTCCATCTCCTAGACTCACCGAATAAGGAGGAGTATCTTCCACGGCTAGCCCTAGCGCCTTCACCAATTCGTTGCTTATGAAATTGTGGCTGGCACCACTATCAATCAAGATCAACACCTGTTTTCCTCCTATCTGTCCATGTAGCTTCATCGTTCGGGGTTGGGTTAGGCCCCCAGCTGAGAAGGCTGACAACTCCATTTGTATATGGTCAAGTTCGGTCGCCACTTCCTCCTCGTCCTCGTCCTCCTCATCTTCGGCTAATATGGTCATCCGCAGACTCCGTTCGGGGCATTGGTGGCCTGGACCGAACGGTCCTCCACACTTGAAGCATCTCCCTTCTTCCCTTCTTTTCAGATATTCCGCGTGTGGTAAATTCCGTACGTTTCTTTCCCTGTTGCTGGTGGTTCGGTCTATCCTGTTCCGGTGCGCTCCTTCCTTTCCTCCAGTTCCCACATTCTCCGCGGTCCCCGTTCGGTTCCCTGTTGCAATTCTCGTACGGGTTTGGCTGGAACGGCTGCTTTCTATTCGTGTTCCTGTTCCATTCGGTCTGCCCCAGGATTGTGTTCTGCTCATACTCCCACTGCCCGTCTTCATACCGCCTTGGATTTCCTCCACATCCCTTGCCATCCTTATGGCTATCATTAGCTCCTGTGGATCAAGGAGTCGGACTTGATTCCGAATTTCATTCCTCAACCCGGCCATGAAATACCCCATTAGTGGTTCCTTGGCAATCCCTTTGGTCTGTCCCACCAAGATTTCGAATTCTTGAACGTAGTCTTCTACTGATCCTGATTGTTTAATAGCGGCCAATCTTTCGTAGATTGGGCCCTGGCTCCTTCCTCCGAATCGCAATACCATTGCCTCCTTTAGCCCTGTCCACGTTCGGTTTCCCGTCTGCTCCCTCCAAAACCTGAACCAAAACCCTGCACTGCCTTCCATACAGATGTAGGCAAGTCGTAACTTCTCTTCCTCCGTTACCCCTTGCAACTCAAAGAATTTTTCCGCCCTATTGATCCAATTTAATGGATCAAAGCCTTCAAAAACGGGTAACTCTACCCTCTTCCTCCAATTTGATTGATCCTCCTGTCGTCCTACACCTCCGGTCCATTGCTATTCTTCCCGTTCGGACCTCCTCCTTCGACACCGTTCGGTCCGCCTACGCCGTTACCGTTCGGTTCGTTCCTTTCCCTATCGTTCGCTCCATCACCCTTCTCGCTCATGTCGTCCTTCAATGAGCCTTGAACCGAGGCTTGACTCGGTTCTGCGTGTCCCTCTCGTTGTCGGTTTAATCCTTCAATCATCTTCATCAATTCTTGGAACCCACTTTGCACTGTTGCCTCCACTTCTTTTATTTTCCCTTCGACCATAGTCATTCTTCCCTCCATGGTATCTACTACTTCCATCAATCAGTACCCGGCTGGCCGTTCGCTCCTCCCTTCGATCCGACAGGTCGAACCAATTGTTACGTATCCGAGAATGGATCGTAACTAGAGTGCTTCCCTCACACACCCTCACAGGAAAATAACAATGGAAAATAAATGAACAAAACCTCTTTTATTGAATGGAAAATACTGAATCAAAGAAAACAACCAATAACTGGGAGCATAACCTCCGTCAATCACCTGAGAGCATAACCTCTCTTATAATCTCACAAATCAAAAACATGCCTAGGCTTCCCCTTTATTTATACTAATTAATTCCCTCCGAGAAATGTACTGAATATTAGAAAATAATCCTATTTACTATAAGTATCTGATACGAATATATTTAGCCTTATTTACTATATTTAACTTATACTGAATAATATATTAAGATCTACCGAATAATATATTAAGATATGATCTTGTTACTCTAATTATGCTTTGCTGAATATCTTCTCTCTGAATATCTCTTTTGTTACTTTAATTAGTTTCCCGCTTCTACCGTTCGGTTCCCGCTTCTACCGTTCGGTTCCTGCTTCTACCGTTCGGTTCCCGCTTCTACCGTTCGTTCCCCATCTTCTACCGTTCGTCCCCCATCTTCTACCGTTCGTCCCCCATCTTCTACCGCTGGGTCCCTCTTATACCTTCTCCTCTCATATACTTTCCAGCCCCTAACAATAATATATTAAGATATGATCTTTTTATTCTAATTATGCTTTGCTGAATATCTTCTCTCTGAATATCTCTTTTGTTACTTTAATTAGTTTCCCGCTTCTACCGTTCGGTTCCCGCTTCTACCGTTCGTCCCCCATCTTCTACCGTTCGTCCCCCATCTTCTACCGCTGGGTCCCTCTTATACCTTCTCCTCTCATATACTTTCCAGCCCCTAACATTATACAGTCTAACTATGCATGTGCATGCAGATCAATGAAACTCACTAAAAATCAATAAAACAGCCAAAGATCTAGTTCTATACAGCTGGTAAAGGACTGAGTTTTCTCTCAAAGCATGGTAAAATATTTTTTTCGATGCCTAATTATCTTGTTATTGTTACTTAGGATTTAGGAACATAATTTAGTTTTCACCCTTAAATTTTTTAACTTTAAAAACCACTGCAAAAGAAAACTTAAAAAACCAACACAACCATCTAATTAATAATGCTTTATGAGCACAATGTACGGGTCTTAGCACTTACTATAGAAAAAAGAGGCACTGTTCAATGAAACTATATGACCAAATCAAATATGATCACAATATATTCAAGTACTCAACTCAAAAGATAAAAAATCAAAAAGAGTCAAGATTCTTTACAAAACCAAAGTCAAAAAAGCCTCACAGTTGCGTAAATGGTAGAAGGTTCAGCCATTGCTCGATGCTCATTATCCCATTAGCAGCCCTATGTCTGACAGGTGGGATGAGAGAGATGCCAACCTCATCAATGGCAAAGCAATGCCGTTCATGGCTGTTAGCTATGCATAAAACTTCCCTAAAACATGGTGATTAGTGGATAGACCTAGAAACAATACTGTCATTAATTACAGAAAATAAAACCATTCATGGGCTTTTATTTAACTGCTTAAGTGTTATGGAAAAATTGATAATCGCATAGCATTAGAGCTTTGATGTATGTTGCCACCATGCATCGAGCCCCACAGGGAACTTGCAGCACATAGCACATTAGATATAAACATATGCAAGTGCTCTTACTTAATGGCTTAAGCTTTGTCAAAATCGATACATGACAGCACTTAATAGTCTGTGCAAGTGTATATTGATAACCATACTTAGCAATCATACACAGTAATACATTCACAAACATATGATTAAACACTAGGTCAATTAGGGCAATTCAATTCATAGAACTACTACAAGATGAAACTCTGAATCTCACTTGACCAAAGATACATTAAAAGAGTAAAAAAATGAGCTTGACCTCTTTTAACCAGCTACACGATGAAACACATAATAAACAAGATACATCACCTAGGAAACTTAGCATAAAACGTTTTAACTTCAAATCAGAAACCATATTCTAACTTGAATTTATAGAAAAGACAGAGACCAAAGACTCACAGTCTGGACTAGATCACTTGACCCAAATATCTGATTGTGAATGAGAACCACATGGCTGAGGATAGACTCTTCCAGCTGCTTTCATTCTTCATCCAATGTGAAACATTCCTCAGAGGATACCATCTGATTGAATAAACATTTCATTTGAGACACCCAACACATACAGGATGGAATCAACAAAACAAATACAACATTGAAACTTATTATAAGGATTACTTTGTCAGCAGAATTTTCATCGGAAGAAAATTCCTTCCATTCAGAAAATGTCTCAGGGGGCAAATGAATTTGCAAGTGGTGGCATTTCAACATCAATAATACTCTCAATTTGAAAAGCTCGAGGTCTAAACGTGTACTGTTGAGCATCAAAATCACTCTTTGACTTCGTGTAAGCTTTTGTATCAAACCAAAGTGTGGCGAACTCGTCAAATATCTTTTGCAAGAACTGAAAACATAGAATGTTTTAAGCAAATATAAAAGAATTTGTTAACGGAGAAACCCAAACAACAGAAAATATAGAATATCTTAAGCAAATATAAATGAATTTGTTAACAGAAAAACCCAAATAAAGAAACTGACCATGTAAGATTTATCATCAATTATTTTAGCATTAGCAATACGGTGAAGCGCGAATAGTGCAAAAACCAACACACAAACGTATAAAATTGAGAAAGAAAAGGAAAGAAAATCAAATTTCAAAAATCAAATTTCGAAGAGCAAAAACCCAAAACGAAAATCAAATTTCGAAGACGATCAACGGATAGAGAGGACCACGCATAAAAATCGGAAACACCCAACAACAAGCAGAGAAAGAAAAGTAAAGAAAAAGATTGAAAAACCAAACCCGTTACAGAGAGACGATCTCGAGCTCATCTCCTATTTCGAGCTCTTCTCTCGGTTTCCGTCAAGCTAACTCTTGTTCGAACGTTCGATCTATCCATTCCGCTGCGTCGTCTCTCTGGAGGAAGCCTTTGAGGATTCCGAATCGGAATCGCACCGCTACAACTGGTGTTTTTCTTCAAGGCTCGTTTGAAAACCACCTCGTGTGAAAAAAAGGGGTGAGAAGTCATGAAAGAGAGTGAGAGAGAGAGAGAAAGAGAGTGACCGAGAGAGATAAAGATTTTCTTTTTTCCTTTTCTTTATTTATTTTGGTGTGGGGTTGTTGATACATAAAAACTCAGGCATGACCTTTGAATCTCTTTCTTCAGCTGCTAATAGATCAGCCTCTGATAACCGACCGGCTTTTTTTGTAACAATCCATTCGTATGAACTTCCCAACTGGAACAAACCGGACACCATGGCATTGAATTTGGTTACTGACATTGTGTTTTCAAAGAGGAGGTAAGGAACAATGAAGGGAAAGGATTTTGGGGCAGGAAGAATGTTCAAGAAGGACAAGAATACAGGAATGTAACAAATAACCCAGATAGGAAGCTCGGCTGCGGTTTTAGCGTGAAGTGGCTAGTGCATTTAATGCGAAGCGCGCCTTAATTATTATTTCTTTTTTATTTTTAATTTCCGTTACATAATAAGCTTTTGTTTATTTTTGGAAAAAAAATCAGAATAGGTAAAAATGAAAAAGGTTAGTAGAATTTACAAAAAATAAAATTAATTAAATGCATATGGTTGAAAAAATTAAAAACAAAAGAGATTTCATTTAAAGAAAAATTTTCGAGAAATAGAGTGTAATGATATCCATAAATTCCACCTTACTTATTTCGTATTTTTAACTACTAATATTATTTTAACTCTATTTTTACTTTCTTCTTTCAGTTTATATATTCATGATATTTACTCGGTTTTTAATTTTAATTTTTCAAAAAATCCATTTTATTTCACCAATCACACCAAATATGTCATTAGCTTTTTTATAAAAATGTTAATTATACACCTCTTATATCTTTTTAACACGCTTTTTATTTTTATTCGTTAAATATATTAAAAGCTACAAAACTAAAACCACATTATATAGTTTCAAATAAATTTAAACCAATAAGAAAGAATAAAGTATATTAAAGGAATTTTTTCTATTTATTTACTTTATATGCATTTTTAGTCTACAAGTATTAACCATATGTGGGCCAACTTCCATATGCAGCTAACGCGGCATTTTCCCATTAAATCAGGTCTCAACCCTAACAAAGGTATTATCAACCACGGTACATCCCAACTAATAAGAATAATATTACTCATCATAATAATAATAATAATAATAATAATAATAATAATAATAATACTAATAATAATAATACTAATAATAATAATAATAATAATACTAATAATAATAATAATACTTATAATAATATTCATAATAACAACAATAATGCTAATAATAACAATAATAATTATACTAATGATAATAATAATAATAATATTAATAATAATAATAATAATTGTCACACCCCATTTAATACCACTCCTTAGTGGGGTACACGTGTCAGCCGTCCGGTCTCCCCTGGTAAAGTGGGAGACCAACTCTGCCAAGTTTTTAATTCCCTTCCTTTTTAATTCCCTTCCTTCGTGATCCGTGCAGCAGCAGCAGAGCAGTGAAGCCCCAGGAAGTGGAAGTCAGGTGGCACGCTGAAACGTTCTTAGTGGAGGCAGTATTTAAGGTAAGATGAAAAATCCTAACGCCACTTTTGCATGCAAACTTCATCTTCCTCAAACTTGTATTTCTGAAAATCTAAAATCCTCCTCCTTCTCTCTAAAACCTGTAACGTCCCGGCAACTTACAGGGACTGTTGACTGCCCCCACACATCACCACGAGACTTTCCAGTGTGCTTTGTCATCACTCACACACTTTCCGGGAAAACTTCCCGGAAGGTCACCCATCCCAGAATTACTCCAGGCTAAGCACGCTTAACCATGGAGTTCTTATGGGTTAGGCTACCGAAAAGTAAATGCATTTTGGTGATATGGGTAGCCAAATCAATTCCTTTAAGCTATCTTTCAACTGTATAGTCCCATACCTATATAGTCTCCAGATCCCTCTCATTCCGGTGTATGTTCGATTCGTCCATGTGCCCCTTCCACTCGAAGCCTGCCAGGAGCCGCTCCTTGTCCATGCCTTTTGCACCGACGATCACTCCCCGCCCTCGTCAGTGCCCGGGCGTCACATAACCTCCCTACCTTCCCTCTAAAATTCTAACTCATATACTGTTCCGATCACCCTTCAGATCACGTCTGAAGACTCCTGGTGGTTTCCTCTCTCACTTGAACGTCCGGTTTCTAGTTTGAAACTGAATTTGGAAAGCCTTAGAAGGGATAGTTCCTACCAACCTACTTTCAAAGACTTAGCTGGAATTAGAGGTAAGGGAAGCTTATGAAATTTCATTATGATTTTCTTGTATGGTTGAAAACATGATTTAATGTATGTTTGATGGTTTATATGGTATGATGAAATGTGTATGATGTGTTAAATTGCTTATCTTGATTAGGAACTTAGAGGAATGCATGAAAACTTAGAACAATTGATTCTGCAATCGAAGGGTCATTAGGACCGTTCGGTTTTTCCCTAAAACGATCGTTCTTGTACTATTGTATCGAAACTTAAATGCCTTGCTTATTCAGTCGTAATGATCTATCCATTACAGAATGCTCGGTCTTATACTGAGTGTTCGGCTTTAACGTATTCGGTCATAGACTGATTACCTAGTCTCATGTTAACTATGTTTATTATAGTAACGTTCGTTCACACTGAACGTTCGTTTTTATATTGATATTGTTTATTGAAAGTACTCGGTCGTAAATCGAGTGCTCGGTCTGAGGAGTACTCGGTCATAAACTGAGTACTCGTTTTCATATTAATTGTCTTTATTATACGGAACGTCCGGTCTGGAATTACTTGGTCATAGACTGAGTGTTTGGCCTCATATTAACCATTCAGAACGTACGGTCTTCCACTGAGCGTTCGACTTGTAAGGAGGATTTCTTATTTGATAAATATTAGGTCTTATACCCGTACTTGAATTCTTAAAACGTCCGTTTTATAATAATATTATTTATTTGAAAAGTGTTCGGTCTTACACTGATACTTGACTCCTCACGGAATGTCCGGTCTTGTACTGACACTCACTTTATTGAAGTGAACTCTTTTATTTAAAGACGTTCGGTCTCATTCGAACCATCCGTTGACTAAATTTGTTTTATTGATTAAGATCCATTAATTT
>CP144699.1:31666547-31669047 GCA_036885675.1 Vigna mungo
TAATACTAATACTACTATTACTAATAATAATAATAATAATAATAATAATAATAATAATAATAATAATAATAGTAACAATAATATTAATAATAATAATAATAATAATAATAATAATAATAGTAATAGTAATAATAATAGTAATAGTAATAATAATAATATTAATATTAATATTAATAATAGTAATAATAATAATACTAATAATAATAATAATAATACTAATACTAATATTAATAATAATAATAATGCTAATAATAATAATAATAATACTAATAATAATAATAATAATAATAAACATATTAATAATAATGATAATACTATTAATAATAATAGTATTACTAATTGTAACATCCCAATAAATATAACCAAAGCCATAATTTATTTTAGGAGTTAACAAAAATAATAAATGAGAACAGTAATGAGTAAGGAAAGCCGTATGGAAATACTGAAGATTAAAACCGAACGATCAAGTAATATATACATCGATTACAAAAGAGACCGCACGGTCTAAAGTACAAAGCAATGGCCGAAAGGCCAAAAATTTAAAGATTCGAGAACTAAAAGTTTACAAAGTTAAAAAAAAAAGAAAGAAACGCCTAAACTAAGGACCGGACGGTCCTGCATAATTCTCTGGCACGGCCTCAACTGGTTCCTCTGCATGCACAATGTCCTCCAGAGTTTCTTCCAACGCAGTTTCTAAAGTATTCTCTGCTCACATCCAAAAGGATGATCATTGCAATGAAGAGAATAGCCGAACGGTCGGATACCGAACGACAACATATACAAGGCAAAACAGATAAGGGTAAGCTTATGTAAATTTAATTTATCAATTCAATACACAAGTAAACATACAAGACAAACAAACCAATCATGCAAAATAACATTCATAAACTCAAGAACAACCATAAGACACCGTCCGGACTGTATGAACATGTAGCTCGGTCGTCCCTAGCACCCAAGTGGTGTAGTAACTGTTTCCCAGCTGCCACCCGAGGTTAGCCCTCAAACGGTTATTTACTCTTATAACCGCGGACCTCCTGCCATTCCCACGCATGAGCGACCTCCCTCTACCTGAGGGAGCGTCCTCACGGAATATCAGGATCAAGGACAACGCCGGAGTCATTCCCACATTCATACTTTACCAATCAATTTCCAAGTTCATGAGACATTCCGCCCGTGGAATTCTCTTACTTAATCAAATTCATCATTCGTTATTACTTCCAAGTTATTAATATGTTAAGGAGAATACCCGATACTCAATACCAAATAGTTTCTGACTAAACGTTTCATAAAACCGAGCACTAGATCTATGACCGAGTGCTTTACATGACCGGACGTCCTCAGGATGAATGATATTAACAATGTGAAACCGAATACTTCATAAGTTAAGCGTCAGTCTAATACTGAACACTTGTATGACCGAACGTACAGTTTATGACCGAATGTTCTTAAAATTTGTGTACCGATATAATACTTAACACTTTTAATAAACATCATCAATATAACCCGAACGCTCAGTGTATGACTGATCGTTCTATACAATTCATATGAGATTGAATACTTAGTGTATGACTAAGCAACTCCAAGTCGAACGTTCAGTATAAGACCGGACGTTAAGTTCAATAAAGGTAATTAATATGAAACCAAGTCCTCAGTTTATGACTAAGTACTTTCAAAGAAACCTTATCAATATAAAACGAACGTTCAGAGGGAACGAACATTACTATAAAAAACATAATCAATATGAGGCTAAGTAATCAGTCTATGACCGAATACGTTAAAGCCGAACACTCAGTATAAGACCGAGCGTTCTGTAATAGATAAAATATTACGACTAAATAAGCAAGTCATTAAGGTTTCAATACAACAATACAAAAATCGATCGTGTAGGGGAAAACCGAACGGTCCTAATGACCTTCGGTCTCAGATTCACATTTTCTCTAAGTTTATACTTATCATACAATTCTTACTTCAACACATCATATTCCATTCATAAAATCCAAACCATATACTTCATATATCAAACATGCATTAATCAAACACACATTCCAAACAATACAGAAAATCAAAATTAAACTTTATAAGCTTCCCTTACCTCTATTCCAGCTAGACTTCTAAGGTTCTACTTTAAGCTTGACCGAACGTCCAAAGTGCTCCGATTGCAAAACTGATCGGTGAAGATGAAAGGTCTTGACACCAGTAGTGGTTAATCTAAAAGGAAGATGGTGATCGGAGATGAAGGGGTGGTCGGAATTCTAGAGAGAATATTGGAAGTTTAGAGAGAAGGAGGAGAAACCAGGTTTTCAGAAATTTAGGTTTGAGGAAGAAGAAGAAGATTTCATGCAGAAAGTGTTAAGGATTTTGGAATTTCTACCTTAAGTATGGCCTCCAAACCGGACGATCGGCCATTCTCTGGCTGCCACATGTTTTCCACTAAAACGCCCGTCTACTCCTAGCGTGCCACCTGGTTTCCACTAACCACAGATCTTCCTTCTTCTTTCTG